>JAWZTI010000129.1:0-49734 GCA_039880955.1 Chlamydomonas urium | reverse complement strand
CGAAGTCTAGAAACCATAACCGAAACAGGATCCTTCCGCAATGGGAATCGAACTCGTGACCTCTGGAAAAGTACCAGGGTACTTCTGCCCTCTCTAGCAGTTTAACGTCGTGCTGAGGACGTCGTGCAGTCACCCAGGCCGTCAGCATGGACAGGCAGCGAGCAGAAGCGCTGCCGCAGCTGCTCGCTGCGGGCGGTGGCTGGCACGTCACTGAAGCTGCGGACGATAAACCGCCTGGCTGCGTCCTGCTGCTCCTGGTTGTCGCGTGATGAGTCCGTTGACATCATGGCCGCCACCGCCTTGCTGCAGTTGTCTAACAACCGTTGGAAGGCCTCGTGTGTCGTGACGCCCGTGGGAGCGCTGACTACGTTGTCAAGCACCGAGCGGTCGAGGAGCGTCAGGGGTAGGGAGGCAAGATGCTCAAGCACAGCGTCCATGCATCTGGCGCCTCCAAAGCGGTCCGCCAGGCTGATCACCTTGAACAGCAGCTGTGCGGCAGCTTCCTTGGGCACCTCGTGGCCGTACATCAGAAGCAGCAGCAGACACATTGCTGCGCCCTGCTCAGGCGCCATGTGTAGCGTCAGGTTGCGAAGCGGTGCCCTGACCGCTGCTGTACTTGCTGCGGCGGCTGGCTCTGGGCCATTCTCCAGAACAGTAGCATCTCTGCCTGCCCCATCACTCCAGGTGTTGCTCAGCGTGGCTTCGAAGTAACTTTACGCAAAACTGAGCATGAGCGCGTGGGAGTGCAGGGTCTCACTGGTGCACTCTGCTGATGCCTTGCTGATGCTGGTGGCAACATCCGTAGCAGCCTCTATCACATCATCGTTGCCCCGTTATCGTTGTCGCTTGCTGCAGTTGGTGCCATCCAGCAGGCTGTCGCAAGTTGCCTGCCTCTTCCTACTGCAGCCGCTTGTGCTTGAAGCTTGGGCTTTCAGACATGTGTCACAACCCTGGTCTGTGTCACCGCCCTGGTCTGTGTCACCACCCTGGTCTGTGTCACCACCCTGGTCTGCAACTGGCTGAAAGGCGTCAGGCGTTGGGCTGAACACGAGGTGCAGCAGCACATTGGCCAGCTCTTCGCTGTCGAACCAACGCCGAAAGTCACATGCGCTGGCCATGGCCGCAGTGCGTGCGGTGGCGTGCTGTCACGTGACTGTGCACAGCACTGCTGTGCCTCAAAGAGATGGCGCGCACCTGACTGGTGTGGACATCTTCACTCTGTGAACCCTAAAATGTATTTTACAGGTGCGCCATCATGCTGGCATGGCATGTGCAGGGCGACGCAACAGGTATCAAAGGCACGTGACCTATGACAGTAAAAATTCTTCAACAGGTCCTCAAGCATCGTCCATGGCGGGTGCCTGTGCCCCCTCCTGCCCCTCAGATCCCTGTGCCTCCTCCCCCTGATCCATGCCCTGCGCCAGCACATCCTCTGGCAGACCCGTGGTATCCACCATGGGGGCCCAGTCATCAATGGTGGTCATGGAGCGCAACGCCTGCAGGAACTTATACGTCAGCGCTTGGGTGGGCTGCAGGGAACATTGTGCGAGCAGCAAAGCAAGGACACATGCACAGGTCAGCAGGGCAACCACAACCCGCAGTGCCGGCAGCAACAAAGGGAGAGGCACTTGCCCACTGTGCATGATCGTCCAATATGTGTACGCACACCATCCAAGCATGCAGGCACCGATGCCTTAGCTCACACTGCATGGCTCATGCACTAGGCCCTCGGCTCTTCTTCACACACAGGACACACAGACGCATGCATTATCACCACCAACACCACCAGCCCCTTCAGCGCACCTTGTACGCAATGATGTGGCCAGCAGGAATGCCACAGTGCCCCTCCACACTGTTGAGCGATAGGTTGCCAAGAAGCTCAACCATGGTGTACCGCGCCTGCTCGTCCCGCATGTATCGGATCATACTCCCATCGCCCCACCTGCAACGGTGGCACCGACAGCAGCAGCAGCAGCAGCGGCACTTGGTTTCAGCAACAATGTGCAAACGCCTCCATCTACCCACGGCAGCCACGAAGACAGAAGCGGGGACAGCAACATATGATGGTTTGCGGCAGCAGCACTGGCACCAGATTCACAGCAGCCGTCGACACCGCATCTTGTGACACGCAAACAGTGATCTGCCAAGGCCATCTGCGTCCCACACTGGTCCACACTTACACATCTTCACTGGCGAGCATGATGCAGCTGGGCGTTGCCCCCAGCATGAGGCCATTCTCCCGCAGCGCCTGCAGCAGCGCGGGTGACTCCACAAACTTGCGCGCGCCAGCCAGCGAGTCCTGGAAGTGTTCGTCCTCGTGCATGCACCAAGTGAACCACTGCTTGCCAATTATCTGTGCGGCAGGAAGGGCAAGGGCGTGAGCGAGCGTTATACACACAGCTGGTGGGGTGAGGGAGGCGGCAGTGCGCGTGCAGCTGGTGGTGAAGAGAACGAGGGGGGCTGCTGAGGGCACTGCGGACTGCAGACTTTGAAGCAGCATTTGCATTTAAAAAAGGGGGGCAGGCGTCAGCATTGAGTGCACTCAGGGCATTGAGTGCACACGGGGCACGCGTGTGGTGTAAGCAGCCCTGGCTGCGCAAGGTGAGTGGGAAGAGAGAGCTGGTTGTAGACACAATGTGGTAAGGTCATACCACCATTGGGGGGCGCATGCCTAGTGCGTAGAGTGCCGGTGCTGTAGGGAGAACGCCATTTGATCTCTTGGCACGGTTGTAGGCCAGGAAATTGGTAAGTTTCCCTTGGCGGGTTACACAGTCGTGTGTGTGTGTGCAGTGGGCAAGGTGTGCGGGTGGAAGTGCACAGATCAAACGAGGGTGAGCCCCTGAGAACCCTGCTCCTACTAGGTGCGTGGGGCAAACAAGCAAGCTTGCCATGCATGCCCAGGCGTGAGACAAACAAGGCAGGTGTTTAAAGAGCAGAACATTTGCAGGCAACAATTGACGCCAGGGGGGCTGAGGATGGTGGCGAGTCATGGGTGGGTCATGACACTACAGAAGCAGTACATGCCTCGTGCGGAGCACGCCGGTGCTGTAGGGAGAACGCCATTTGATCTCTTGGCACGGTTGTATGCCAGGAAATTGGTAAGTTTCCCGTGTTGACATGCACATGCTGATCCGCAGTGAGTAGTGTGCAAGCCCCAGTGCAGGAGCAATGCAAGCGGATACTTTTCCCCAGGCGCACCTCTGCCTGCAGCGTGTAGTCAATGCCCACAGTCAGCCGCAGCGCCTCTTCAGGTACAAGCGAGATGAAGGCCTCGCCGTCCCGCGCCACCACCGCCTCGCGGGGGCGCAGCACCATGCGCCTGCCCACACGTGACACGTCTTCCGGCGCAGGTCCAATGCCCACATCAGCCTCGGCTGCAGCGACCTGAACCACGTTGTCTTCAGTCAGGGGCGCGGGGCGCAGACCTGGGCACCGATGGAGGCGAAGCCAGGGCAAAAGGCTTGGTGAGCACGAGTGGTTGGAAGTGTAGGCCTTGCGCGCAGTCCTCTGCTTCTTACAACACCGTGCTGCAGGCATGTATGCTCATAAGCTGGCGCTGACGCAGGCGCCCAGCTTCCTGCTTGGTTGCAACGACAAGCTGCTGATCCACTTGGCGTGACTGCGTCCGTGCGCACCTGCCGCCTCCACTTCTGATGCCCAGCTTAATGCAGAGCCGTCCAGGATAGGAATCTCCATGCCACCCTCGATCTCAATCCTGAGTTGTCAAACAAGGCAGTCGACGCATACCATGTCAGCTAGGCAGCTTGGCTTCAGCTAAGCCCATGTCACACAGCTGAGTCGCCTCTTGGAAGACACCTGACCCCTAGGTATGCACCTGCCCAGCAATGCCTGCATGTTGTGTGGCGTCCACATCCACAAGTGCCGGCACCATGTTTACCCCAGCCAGATCCCTGCAAGCCAGCACTGCCTCACACCTCGTTGCCCGTACCTTGCATTGTCCACGCCGCACACCTCCAGCGTCGCCAGCAGCAGCTCTGACCCAACCACCGTCACCTCGTCGCCAGCCTCTGTGCTGCGCAGCACCTGGCACACAGCGACCGAGTCCGGCAGCAGCGTCTCGTCCGGAACGCTCTCTAGTCTTGCGAAGATTGGCAGCTCTGAGTCTGACAGGCCCTGGATGGGCTCTGGCTCATCACCCAGCCACTGCTGCCCTTCCGCCTGCTCCATCAGCTCCTGTGACACCAGGACAGCATGGCACAAGACCAGTGAGCAAAGCAGATCTAGGATTGTATGTAGAATAGCTGCTAAACTGACTGCTGTAATCATGGCCTGCTTTGCGCGAGCAGGCCCTTTCGTGCATACACGATGTTCACGAGCATTGCAGCTCCATTAAGAAAGCTGTAGTTGGTCTGTGTGGCATGGTTCTGCATGCACCATGGTGCTGCGGTTATGGATGCTGCTCAGGGTCACGCCAGTCTTGCTAACCTACCGCTGCCACATCCGTTGCACCCTCCACGCCTTCAGGCAGCAGCTCCAGGAAGTCTAGGAAGCTGCCCTTGAAGCCCTTGGTCTGTTCTGCCTCCATGTAAGCCTGAAATAGGAGCAGCTTCTGCGCCTCATACTGCTCATCCCTAGGTGCCGCATCAAAACTCGACTGCCTCGACGAAGAGATCGTGCCTGCAAGGCAACACACAGCGCAGTTAAGTCCTGTTCAGGAATTTTGTTGCCAGCCTACGTCCTTGCTATGCACCTGTGGTGCAGGCACCAGCAGTGCGAGTGTACAGTGACCAACCTGGTGGAACACGTACAAAGTACCGGCCTTCCCCAGCATAGGCTGGACGCACACGGACAATGGCTGCAGGCGGCAGGGCGAAGGAGCACAATGTGAGGTTCATGTGCTGCATGTGCATCTTAATAGGTTCTTGCTCATACACTCCAACTCACCATGCTCGCCGGTGTGCAGCCCAACGCCAGCCAGCTTGAACGATCGAAACAACGTCTGCTGATAATCGGCAGGCTGTGGACATGCAGCAAGCATGGCGCGTCAGCCAGCTGTCGGCGGCGCCGCGTAACGTGCATGCTGATTGGGATGGCAATGCTACCCTTCCTTGCCTTGGGCAGCTCAACAAAGTCAAACTCGCTGCTGGCCAACTCTTCGGGCTCTTCTTCCTGTGCCTTGCGTCGTGTGCGCTTCTTGGGTGCGCTGATACCCTCCTCTTGACTCGGCATGCTGGCAGCGCCCACAGCCGCCATCATCATGCCGACGGCGCGACGGGGCTGTGCCAGTGCAACGACCGCTCGCGGTCTGCTTGCCGCAGCCGCTGGCAACCGCCTGGGCATCACAGCCCGGCGGCTGGTGTTCAGGGAGCAGCATTCCAGCTGCCGCCCTGACGTCGACGGCGGCCCGCAGCACAGCCGTGACATGGCACGATCGTGCTGTGGGCAAATGTGATGTCCAAGCGAACAAATTTGGCAAAGAGCGCCACACTTGCCACGATCCAGCATTCGGAAATTCTTCACAGACAACAGATGCAGGTCATTCAGCAGGTTTATGGTACGGCAAAATGCTAGACCGATGTCGTCAACAAACTCATTGCACACGTGTGAAAACCTTGGGGCTGGCAAGGAACGCCCCGCGAGAACGCTGCCAACTTGGCAGTGCCAAGGTAAAACCGTTCAGCAATCATATCATCATCATTTCAGGGAAGCCAACCGGCGCATGCAGCAACAGCAGATCCAGACATGAAACCCCACGCTCCCGGGAACCAGCAGCTAAGAGAACACCCCATTCCATCACAGCCACCACCGCCCAGGACACCTGTCATCCATGCTCCAACTGACAGCAGCTCAACAGACAGACTCAACTGCCCCAGGCTGAGTCGCACTTCACAACTGTGCAAGATGCACGTGCTGGCTTGCACGCAGCGCCTCTCCACTGAGCCTTCAGTTACTGGTCGATCCCTCACAGCACTATGCACACGGATTGACGGAGGCATCCGGTGCACTTTTTGCACTCCTCGAGCTCACTTCTTCTGCGACGAGGACTTGTCCTTGGCGCCTGCAGCCTCCGCCAGGGCCCACGCGAACGCCGCCACAAACTTGACAGGGTCGCTGCTGGGGCCCTTGCTGCCCTTGCTGCCACCCTCTGCCTTCTTCTCTGCCTTCTTTGCAACAGGCGCGGAGGCGCTGGTGCCGTTCTTGGTAGAGGGTGCGTGCTTGCCATTACCGTTGCCTGCCGAGGCGGCCGCCTTCCTCACTTCCTCCTGCGTCTTCTCGGCAGCTGCCATCAGCGCTTGCGCCTGGGGCGTGGGTGTGGGCGTCGGGGGTGCCACGGCTCCGCTGGGCTTCAGCAGCGTCGTTGCCACGCTGTCGCCATCGGCGGTCTCGTAACCGACACCATACTGGTACTTGGCAGGCTCGTAGCCAACGCCGAAGCGGTAGATCATCGCGTCGGGCTTCTCGTCAACCGACAGCAGCGACGCTGCATGGCGTACGCCTGAAGGCAGGATCACCTCCTCCCCCTCATGCTTGTCAGCTGAGTCAGCACTGACTGCCTGCGCCGCAGCTGGGGCAGAGGGAGCGGTGGCGGGCACGGAGGTGTAGCTGGGGGGCTTGGCAGTGTCGGAAGGCACCGCGGGCATGGCTGCCACGGCCGCAGGGGTGGGGGCAGCGGCAGGGGCGGACACAGGCGCCTTGGGGGCCTCAGCGATGTGTGCAGAGGCCTTCACCGCCTCCTTGGCGGGTGCAGGCGCCGCAGCAGGGGCGGGTGTGGGCGCGGGCGCAGGGGTGACGGGCTTTGAGGGCGTCATCGAGGGTGGTGCTGGGGCCGCGGCAGCGGGCGCAGGGGCAGCCTTGGCTGGTGCTGGTGCTGGCGCCGGGGCGGCAGCTGCAGCAGCAGGCTTGGCTGGTGCCGGGGCCGGCGCAGCCACAGCAGCTGCAGGGGCCGGAGCAGCAGCGGGTGCCTTGGCATCCTCCGCGTGCGCCAGGCCATCCGCAGGTGTGGCAGGCGGGTCATACTTGGACACCTTGGCCCAGGGGGGCAGCTCCATGCTTGCAGGGCCAGCCAGGACAGAGGCGGTGAATGAGGGGGCCGCCTGGGGCGTCTGGGGGGTCTCATCAGCCAGGCGTGCCCAAGGGGGCAGCTGCTGCAGGTTGGGGGGCAGCGAGCGCGATGATGTCGCCCGAGCGGGCGCAGGCGCAGCCGGCGCCGCTGAAGGCGCAGAGGCAGCCTTGGCAGGCTCGGCAGCCTTCACCTCGTGCTTGGGAGCGGCGGGAGGAGGAGCGCGGGGGGTCACATTGGCAGCGGCTGCGGACTTGCTGTCCTCTGCAGCCTTGGCCTTGGAAGCAGCCTTTGAAGCAGCCTTTGACACTTCCACGAAGGCGATGGTGGCGTTGCAGAGCATCAGCAGCGCGGCCGCAGCGACCAGCACCTTGATGTCCTGTGGTCAAGGGGCAAGCAAGTAGCACAGCGATAAGCGGCGGATAACCAATGGAGGACCAAATCATGAACTAGCGGCGGATGAGCAATGGAGGACCCAGTCAGAAGTCGAAGTCCAGAAGCAATGCATTTCCTTCAGGTGTGCAGGCAACGCTGCAGTTCAAGGCAGCCACCCCCTAGCACCCACGTGCTGACCGGCATGCTGTCACACCACTGCCATAACCTGTGAGACACTGGCGCCTCAGATGCTCAACGTGCTGTATTGTGCCCCAGTGCAGCTCAGGGTATACCCCAGTGCATCCCTGTGCCTGATGCTTAGTTGTCTCCACTCACCAGGTTCCTGGTGGAGAATTCAGAGTAGGCGGTTTTCATGCCAGCTGTCAGCACGGCAACGGGCTGCACGTCTGCAGCCGAGGCGGCCTGCACACAAGCCAGGCACATGTCAAAGACGCCGCCACCTGTCAGCGTGCGGCTTCTTACCCAGCACTGATCAGCGTTTCAAGCTTGACAGGAGGAAACGTAACACAAATGACCTGTGTATGTGATACATGAAGGCCAAAGGCTGCAGCTGCAGCAGCTGCTCAGCATGCTGTTGCTGCAATGCTGTAGCTCTTGCCCCAGCATGCTGTTGCATCAGTGTTGTCACGCACCTTTGTAACGCTTGCCGCAATGGGGCGCGCAAAAGAGTATGCGGAGATGGCCACCAGGGTCAGCAGCAGCAGCTGCGATGAAGCAGCAATTGAGGAAGTCAGCGCGGTGGCAAAGCAAGGTAAGTGCGCTGTCACATGTCTCGTTTTGCAAGCTGCAAGTAGTGGCCAAATGAGCGTAAATATTGCACAGCCGTGAATGCATCAGTGCTGTGTCAATTCCCTGCCTGCTACGCACCCTACTGCCTCGTCTCTATGCACAAGCTTGTCTCCTGCTCGTGCAGACTGCCCAGCACCCCCCACATCCACGTACCCTGCCACTCTGCAGCAGCACAGCACCAAAGCCCGACGCCAACCACTCGGTAGGGTCGCTGGAGGGCTCCTTGCCCAGGTTCAGGGTGGCGCTGATGGCCAGGTAGACAGCCGCGCTGCCCAGCAGGACGGTGGTCTCCTGTGAAAAGAAGGTGAGCCAGCAGCAATGAGGAGCAAATGGGGATCACAGGAGTGCCAACAGGCGATATGAGGGGCAGCAGCATTACCGCAGGAGGGCAACCAGTGCTGCGCACCAGCACCCAGGCGCGCCCAAGCAAATAACCATTAGGGCACGTCACCCGTCTGCATGACCATGACACAACAGTTCCCTTCGCCCTCCAGCAGCGTTTCCCATTCCAACAAGCGTGGTGGATAGCCTGTGCATCGTAAAACTTCATTCTGCATACTCTTACCTTGGCCTTGACAGCTGCCTGGGACTTGACAGTGGCGACACCCGCCTGCACCACAGGCACCAGGGCGGTTGCGCTGATGTTCGCCAGGGCTGGCATCGCCTGTGTGAACAAGGCAAAGAGCCAGCAGGTTGGCAACAAGGCAGCGCACGAGCGTGGCACACGCACAGGAGTGCCCGGTCCTGGCTTCAACTCAAGTATAGTGGGTCATAACTTGTTACTTGCAGCTGGTTGTCACAAGAGTGCTGCCTTGGCAGCATTGCAGGCACTGCAGCAAGCTGCAGCCCCTGATACACCACAGCTTGGTGTTGATCGGCGATGGCGCCAACAAGGCATGGAGATGCGACATAACGACCCCATCACTCCTTACCTTGCTCATCGCCTCTGCGCATGGCTTGGCGAAGCCCACAGCGAGCGCCACAGCGCCAAGCAGCACACCAAACTGCAGCACGGCGGCAACAGCAGTGAGTCAGCCCAGTGCTGCCGCTGGTAATTCAAAGTGTTCCCCCTGTGCACGACACTGTAGCTGATGCTGGTGGGTGGTGCTGGCCTGATGAAGCGGCTGATGGCTGCTTTCGCAAGCAACATGATTAAGCCGCCACCTTGATGCAGGCGTACTCATACCAGCGCACATGCTGCTTGGCCTCACTCCTTCACAACAACTCGCTGCTTCAAAACTAGCCATGCTGCCTGCCACGCACCCAACCCAGGTGGTATGGTGCAGCAGCCCTTACCTTGGTGATGTGCAGCAGCATGTCTGCAGCGCCCGACCCCTCAGCGCTGGCCACCATCACGTTGGACAGCACGCTCAGCGCCAGGACCACAGCCAGCAGCTCAGCAGCCTGTCAACAACACCACAAGCCAAAAAGGTTTGTCTTGTGCGCAAACAACTTCCATGCAAGGTTGCAAAGCTCACTCCCACAGCGTAGCGAGCTGCCCATCCGCCAAGTTTTGCAGCCCATTCCAGTGCCAAGGCTTGTCAAGTACCCTTCCTCAAATACCCTGCCCTCGAATGCAAGGAAACGGTCGTAGCTGCAGGCTCCGGCAACACCCCTTATGCACAGCAGCTGTCTGGCATGGCAAGTGCCCCAGGCAATGGCGCACCTGCGGCCTTGCGGCAGCCTCAGCCTTGATGGCAGTGACGCCGACGTTGCCCCATGAGGAGACAGTGCAGGGTGTCACGGTAGCCAGAGCCTGGGGAGCGGCCTGTTTTGGCACATGGACAACAGAATGGTCAGCGGCTCGCTGCCAGCAGCACTGGAACAGCGCAAGCCTGCCAAGCAGCAGATTTTGCACTGTAACAAGGTCTGCTTGTGAATGCTCCTTGTTGGCGAGTGACAAGCACAGCATGTGCCTATCAATTCTCCATCGCTATGCCCTGCAGCTCTCTAAGCAGCTCTGTCCGCTCAAGGCGCCACAAAAGCTCCAGGCGTGGAAGTTGCGTGTTGTGCACGATAATGGCACGTTCCTGGGTCACATTTTGCCTGTGTGCTGCTGCCCAATAGCGCTGACGTCGCGTGCTGAGCTCACCTTTGACATTTGCTGTGCGGCTGGCTTTGCAAATGTGAAGCCCAGAGCCACCGACGCTGCCACCAGTGTCACCTGCAACGCAAAGAATTGCACAGCACGCCCAATCGTTACATCACCTTGTACATCATGCAAGCTTTGCATGGCTTGCAGCATTGCTGGCTGCTTGGCTGCATGGTGGCGTAGGAGGGCTGCAGCGTGGGCATGGGTGGATGTGATGGTGGGCTGGTTGGTGGCGAAAGGCCCATGCTCTCACCCTGGCAGCGTGCAGCAGGAATCCAGCAACACCGCCGACGCGCTTGGCCTTGCTGGCGGTGCCAGCGTCACTCGCGCCACTGTTGCTGGCATCTGCTGCTGCGCGAACAGACACCTGCCGCCGCGACGCCGGAAGGCTGGGCAGCGCTGCACAGCTTGTCAGAGCTACTCCAAGGCCCAGTCCCAGCACCGGTTTGGTCCTCAGCACAGAGCGTGCCGGCGCAGGCGTAGCCCGCAGCGATCCTAGGCGGCATCCGCCCACCCTGTGCACCTTGAGTGCCATGGTGACCGCGTGAATGGATTAGGACGCCCCGTAGCTGCTAGCGGGGGCACATGCGCTCTGATTTGCCTGTGTGAAGAGTGTGGGGCCTGCACCTCCTTTGCTTGGCTTGGCCGAGCCTGTTGATGCGCGCCAATCCGACTGGAATGCGGGATTACATGCGGCGTGCCACTCAATTGCATGATACTAGGAAGTCAAGCGCATGCAGAAGCCATGAGTAATAAATCTCTCACCAGGACTGCAAGTGCGACAGCATTCTGTGTTCGCAGCGGGTGTGCCAGGACTAGGCGCATGCTAGCACAAGAGACAACCACGCTTCCAGCAAGACCACAAAGGTCTTGCACGGTCTCCTGAGCCATGAATATTTGCAGCACATTGCCTACAAGCCTGGGCGCACATGCAGTGTTTGGCCTTGACCCAGGTGAATTCCTGGCAAGGCCGCTAGCACACCTCTGCTTTGCACACCGGGCATTTCTTGGAGTAGGCGCTCAGCCACTGGCCCACGCAGTCGGAGTGGAAGCAGTGCTTGCAGGGCAGCGCAGCCAGCGTGTCCCCTTGCTCGTACTCCACCTGGCAGATGGCACATGGCCTGCATGCACACAAGTAGGCAAATATGTCTTGCTATGAGTGGTCAAGAAGCAGGCCCGGAGCAAACAGTATCAGCTCAAGCATGCCATCTGCCAACCAAACTGCCTCGATTTGCATTTTTCAAGTGCCTGAAGGCAGCTCCGCCAGCTGCACCAAGCACAACAACAGCCAAGGTAATCTAAGAGCCCTGTCTCCTCACCCTTCATCGCTGCTGGTGCCCTTCTTGGCTTGCGTGCGTGGCAAGGCATCGATGACGTACTTGGGCGCAGGCACCTGTGCACCCACAAGCACAATGCAGCACAGCAATCAAAGAGTCAGCAGCCTGCCCCCCGGCCAGCATACAATGGCGTACCCGCTGGCCAATCGTCTGTGAAGCCAGGAGTGGCAAGCTTGCAACAGACACACGCATCTAATCAGCGAAGAAAGACATCGATGAACCAAATCGCATGCTCACAGGTATCACAGGTCGGGTTCATCAGAGTGTCCCCGCTCGTCCGTTCAGACCCCTTGCTCTTGCCCAAGTTCACCTAACCTAAAGGCCTCACCTTGACATCCTCCAGCTGCAGCAGGCTTTCATACGACATGTCCATCAGAGCACCGTTGGGGCCCATGGCAACGCCTGCTGATCCAGATCCCAGCCCGGCACTGCCGCCGCCGCCGCCGCCCGGCCCGCCCTCGAAGCGCAGGATCAGAGGCAAGCCCTCTTCCTGGTCGGGTGTAATCCCCAGCTGCTGCCGCAACACTAGCCCCAAGGGGTGATCATGGGGTGGTGCCAGCATCAGACGGGGCCCTGCTCTCCTACCCATCCCGAACCCGCCCCCTGCCAGGCCAGCTAGCATCGCCAAGGGGCTGAGGCCCAGGCCAGGCAGGGGGCCGTTCTGGTCTAGGGCCACATGCGAGGGGTGCGACAGTTGCGCACCGCTGCGCTGCTGCAAGCTAGGGCGCTGACCAAGGCCTATGCTGGCGTCGCGTCCGCTAGCAGTTTCAGAACCGGCGCCGGCGGTGGTGGCTGAGGGCCTGGTGCTGGGTTGACCAGACTCTGCCAGAGACATTGAGATGGCTATGAGAGGGTGCAGGGGGTGGAAGGGGGGTGAGGTTTTGGAGGTAAGGAACAGGGGAAAGACGCCAGCGTAAACACCAAATTGTTCTCGTTTCCTGGCGCTTGCCACAAGTATCCCAACTGCTCTCGCCGAGCAGACTTTGGGCCTGCCCCTTCAAAGTGAAATAATGGACTCTTGCAGCTCAATCACCAGCCCCACCTGCTCCCGAGTGCTCACCCATGGCCATCTGCATCTCCTCAGCCATGTCCATGAAGTTGGTGGGGCTTCCCATCAGAGCTTGCAAGAGCATGGAGCGCTCTGCTTCCCGAGCCGCCAGCCCTTCTCGCAGCCTTGCCCGCGCTTGGCTAGGGCCAACTGTGTCTTCGTCTCCATCAACGACGCGGTCTCGGTCTCGGTGCGTGAGCCAAGGCCGGCTTGCGTCTCGACCTCGCGCTGTATGGTTGAGCCTGAAATCTAGATCCAGATCCAGATCAGCGGCCGCCACTGACCTGTAAGCCCCACTGCCGGACCCAGCGCGCCCAAACTCGGCATGCCCGGTTAACGCGCTGCTTCTGCCTGACGTAGTGCTGCCCCCAGTCGTACTGCCTGCGCCTAACCCTGCATGACCCTGCCGCCGACGCACCTGCGCCGCCGCCGACGAGGCTGCTGCAGCGGCCGCAGCAGCCGAAGAAGGGCCGACGCCTGGCCCTAATGCTGCTGCTGCGTCTGCCGCTGCCGCTGACAGCCGATTCAGCGTAGCAGCTATCGAGGCCCGGGCGTGGGCGCCGCCGCCGCTGCCACCACCCATGGTCCCGTCCCTGCCTGCACCACCAATAAGCCCATGAGTGGCAGTCACCCTATCACCAGGACTTGCACTACCACCGGCAGTGCCACCAGCGCGGCCAGAGGCTTGCCTTGGTGCACGGAAGGGCATGACTGGACTATCATCAGCGCTGTCGTCCTCAATGTCACTGCCGGCGTCGCCCCCGCTTGCTCCTCCCGCTGCCCCTCTCAGCGGCATCCGCTGCTGCTGGTGCTGCGTCGACAGTCCCTGACTTCTGGCTGCCCAAGCACCCTGCTGATTCAACGGTGCCCCAGATTGCCCTTGCGCTGCCCCGGAACCATGGCTTAATGAAGCAAGCTGCCCAGATGCACCGCTTGCCCCACCCGCTCCAACACCACGCATCCTGCTCATCAGACCTGTCAGCCCCACGCCTCCAAGCTCCGTCGCTGCAAGAGCGTCGTCCCTGCTGCTGTGCCCAAACCTCGCTCCAGCGCCAGACCGTTCATCAGAGTCGTTGCTGTTCACGCTTGCGTCAGAGCCGCTGCTTGGACGATCAGGACGGTGCACCTGCCCCGTCTGAGTGGCGTACGAGGCGCTGTATGGGTTGAGGAATCGCGCTCCCATTGCTGCTGCAGTGGATGCTGCTGATGGGGAGGAGGAGGAGGGTGCAGGGCCTGAAGGCCGGGGAGGAGGACCACTTGGAACACTGGGGCGTCGAGCGGAAGCCTGCCTAGAATTGGGAGGCTCCCCTGCCAACACCTCCGGCGGTTGACCCATTGCTATAGGGAACATCAGGTTGCCTGCTGCAAGGCTGGTCAAGTCCGGCGCTGGGGTGGATATCGAGCAAGAGGCAGGTCGAGGGGCGGAAGGGGCGGCAGTGGAGGAGCTGGGCGATGCCATCCCGCCTGTGCCTTGGCTGTTGCTGCTGCTGCGGTTGGTGCTGGGGCCTGCCATCCTGGTGCCTGCGGTGCTGTGCGGGGCGAGCGCGCCATAGCCACCTCCTACGCGAGACGTGGGCACAGCTCCATGCGCCCTCCTGGCCCTCGCAGAGGTTGCGAAGGTCCCTTCATTTGGGTCCTGGTGTGATGCAAGTGAGCCAGCTCTAAGTCTGCTGGCAGCTGCAGCGGAGGCTGCTGAGGGTGTGGGGCCTGTCAGGGCGCCTGTGCGTTGTGCCCTCAAGGTTGGAGCAGGATCTCTGGGGGCTGTTGGAGAGGACAGCGCATGGACAGTGCTGCTGCCACGTGCAGACAGACCTTGGAAGCGGGAGCTTGAATGGCTGCCTGTCGCCGCAGGGGCGGCTGAAGGGGACCTGCTGCTGCCTGCATCAGCACGGTTGGAGGCAGGGCTGTGGCTTGGCCGTGTGGCGACCCATGAAAGAGTGGCTGGCAGGAGTGGGCTGCGGCCGCTGCTGGGTGCCTGACTGCTCTGTGCAGCTGTTGCGTCTGCGCCCAAGGGCCCAGTGGTGAGCACGCTGGTGCCAAGCCGGCCCACATGGTGTGAAGAGGGGCCTGCAGCTACCGCAGAGCCTGTGCGGTGAAGAGTAGCGGGTGCATGAGCTGCTGTGGCATACCCTACATGGGGTTGCAGGAATGCAGTGTGTGTGGGTATGAATGCTCTGAGAACACTTCGTTCAAGCAATGCAGTGCTACCCCTATGTGCTTACCTGAAGCAGCTGGTGCTGCCCTTGCAACACCGACAGCAGCTGCGCGTCCCACTTCGGCTCTACCCACAGCGGTAACTGCTTCTGCTGCTTGCGCTCGAGGCACAACGCTGTAGTTGGTCTCCGCCATTCAGCGTTCGGTCGACGGTCATGCATGGTGCAACAGCCTCTCCTGTACTAGGATATCTTTTGTCACTGTTTTCTGACTGAGCATGTTGCATACAATGTGCATGACGTCATGGCCATAGCCGTGCTTGGCAATTCCTGTTGTCGGTGTGGGATGTATGGAGAAGAGTGAGTCACTCTGTTAGCCTCTGTGAGCCATTGGCAGGGCTCTGCGAGCCCAGCAGTTCGCTCTGTTCTCAATCAAACAGAATTTGCTACTGAATTGAAAGGTGGATCCAGGATGCAGGCGATGCTGGGCAGACCGTTGCACCCCGCTCTGCGAGCGGGCCTCACCAGCGCGACGGTGATGGCTGCAGGCACGTCGGGCGTAACATGTACAAGAGGCGATGCTGCAAGTGCTTGCACTTCGAGTTAACTCGAAGACCCCGATCAAATTCTTGCTGCAGGCGACATCATTTGCCAAAGGATCCAGCAGCGCAAGCTGGTGGGCCCCGTTGACTGGAAACGCGCGGGGCGCTTTTCCATCGTCGGCCTGTGCATCCATGGGCCGTTCTTCCTGTATGGCTTCAAATGGCTAGATACGGTCATCAAAGGCGAGCCAAGCATCAAGACGGTGCGTGTGCCGCACCTGCATCTACTGCATAATGGCATGGTGCATCTGATGGCTGCGCCGAACTAGGCCGCAGGCGCTCATGCAGGCACAAATTAGAAGCCTGACCTCACGTGCTGTATTCCACGCCTGCACAGGCACTAGCGAAGACCTGCCTTGGGCAGGTGACGCTCTTTCCTGTGTACCTCACAAGGTATGCCACTGTGTTCTTTGGGCTGAACAGCAGCCATGGCCCAGGGGTTTGACAATCGTGTGTGTGCACAGCCACAACACGGCATTCTAGAGCTGTACCTTTGATGCCATGCGTTCCCTCGCTGCTGCCCTTATGTTCCTCTTACAGTTGTCTGGTCGCGCTCCAGCTGCTGGAGGGCAAGACAGCGCAGCAGGCGCTCGACAAGGTCAAGTCAGTGCTGGTGCCGACCATGGTTGCAGGAGCTGTGTTCTGGCCAGCTGCAAACTTGCTGAGTAAGTGCAGATGGGTCGCAGGCACAGGCACTCAGGACAGCAGGGCTCACTTCAGAAGCGCCAAATGGCCAACAGGGCCTGCCAATGCCAGCTTATATGGCCACGTGGCAGCCAGAAGGGTCTACCTGACGCAGGCACTGCCATCCCTTGCACACAGACTTCATGTTCGTGCCCGCATCGGGGCGTGTGATGTACGTGAACGCTGCGGGGCTGGTGTGGAACGCGTACCTCAGCCTGATCAACAGCCAGAAGGCAGCGGCGGCAGCATGAAGCCTGTATGCTGATGCTACTGATTGCATTCGTGAAGTGCAGTGATTGCATGGGTGGCAAGCGCTGCTGCTCATATATTTTAGCAATGACAACAATTACTTGTGGGCTGGCCCCTTCACTGAAGGCCAAAGACTGCTTGCTGCAATTCTGCTTGTCATGTGCGACGACGACGCGTGCTTGCTCACATGTGAGCATGTCAGAGAGCTGTGACATTCGTGCGTCATGCCAGGACTGCCGTTGTAGTTTACCATGCTCTCACATGAAGCGAAATGATGACACAGGCGTGACACGGCCTGTGCAAACCTCGAAATTATAGTGCAAGGAAGGTTGTATGGCACTAAGCAGTGGTGCCTTGCACTTTATCCAGTTATACTGTACATGTTGCAACACCATCAAACCACCCCGTAGCCGAAGCTACATAGCCATTGCAGCTCTTGCACAAGGTATCAAGGAGGCAACAAGTGTGATGCTTTGCCATCAATGAATGTTGCATGCCACAATGACATGTGCGTTCAATCCCAGCGCACAAATGCAGTCGAATCCGCAACCCATCACAGCCTGCTGCGATTGCAGCTTCAGGGTAGGGACCGTCGGCAGTATCATCATATGAAGAAACCCCCCAACCCAGGCTGCAGCCACAGGCCATGGTCCTTGCATAGCTTTTCAGGGCATAGCCCTGTTGGCAGCGCAGCAGGCATGGGCCAGTGAAAGTAAGCAGCAAACCAATTTGAGCACCTGCTGTGCAACAGCGGTGCAGGGTGCTTATGAATCCATGGTGAACCCCAAGCCTTTAAAACCTATGAAGACTATACTGCGCCACAACTGGAAAGCATTTGGCTGCTGCACGTGCTATGCACTCCAGGTGCCACAAGAGGCAAGCACTACTGTGCTTGCATGCCACCATAGTGTGAGACTGGATGGCACCACCCAGGCTGCTTTGCATTGCCGCTGGTGCACACACCGGCAACTGAATGCTTGACTCCTTTTCCCACGGCATCGACCAACCAACAACAAACCCATTGAAGTGTAGCCAAGGTGCATCCAGCCGCGACCCAGTGGCGGGTGTGAGTCAAATTGCTCAACAGCATGCTCAACGGAGCTCGGCGTCAGGCATGTACCGTCCATCTTCTCCTTCTGCCTACGTCGAGCCCTTCACCCACTTGCTGAAGCGGCTGATGATGTCGCTGGGCTGCTGACCCTCGGCAAGCGCAGCGGTGCCTGGCACGAAGCCCATCGCGCTGCTGGACCGCGCAGGCTGCGAGGGAGCGTCACTCAGACGTGACACAAGGCGAGCACGTGACTGTGGCGCCAGCTTCCTCAGTGCCTCACTGTCAAAGGCCATCGGCGCTGTTGGGCCGTTGCTGCCAAAGGTAAAGCTCACGCCGCGAGTAGAAACGGCCACCGCTTCGGTAGCGGCGGCAACCGATTGGTCAAGCAGCGATGGCAGCTGCAACTGGGCTTCAGAGCGCCTGGGCGACACTGTGAACGACACTTTGGGGCGCTCAGTACCGCTGGTGACGGGGTGGATGCGCTCATCCTCCAAGTGTGTGGGCAGCAGGCAGGATAGCGACACATGACGGCCAACAACGCCGCAGCCGATGCGGGGCTGCGGTGGGGGGCTGGGCATCAGCAGGGTCAGGGGTGTTGAGTGGACCAAACTGCCCATCTCGACACCGGCCGAAGCAGCGCCCAGGGATCCAGCACGCAACGTCAGCAGTGCCGAGTTCAGGGAGCCCGCAGTGGCGTCCGATGCTCTTCGCCCTGCGCTTCCTTGCCCTAGTCCACCGCTGCCAGCCCTGGCGGAAAGTGGCAGCGGGGTGGATTGACCGCGTGGGGGTGGCTCTGGCACTGCCGATGAGGCCGCGCTGCTGCCGACGCCAGATGATGGTACCCTGCCACCGCCAACTATGGGCAAGCCAGGCAGAAGGGTGTTTCCGCTCAGGCTGCCGTGGCGGGAGTTGACAGGGCTCATCGAGCCTACGCTGCTGAAACCGCTCGGCGTGAGCTGCAGCTGTGATACCGTGTTGCGCCGGGTGGGATTTGGTCTGTTGCTGGAGGCTTGCTTGCTTGCTGACTGGAGCTGAGAAAGCAGCGCGTTGGCGGCGGTTGTAGCCTGCAAGGCGAGGCGGTGGGGTGAGGGCGAAACTTCGGCACTGTGGCTTGCCGCCTGGGCGCAGAGTGCAGGCCCCTCTGCTGCCCCTGAAGCTTACCGGCATTGGAGAGTTTGCACGAGCAAAGGGTGACAGGTCCAAGGGCTGTAGCGACGGGGTCCGGAAGGCGCCTGGCTTTATCTGCATGGACGTATGGGCAGGGAGATGTGGCTTCATAGGGCAGGGAATCTAACAGATTGTTAGCAGCTGCTTAGATGAAGCGCAGACACCCTTGATAGCCTGGTAACAATAAAAGTGCTGCTTCCAAAGAGCAACACCTTCGGTGTTACATCCCCAGCCGAGGGTGTGGCCCGCTTTCGGCTTACAATGGTCGCATCCTCCAGGCCAGACAGGAGGCGGGCCTTGGCCTTCAAGGTGGACACAAACGCGTTGTCTATGCTCTCAGGCACCTCAGCAATCAGGGAGGCGCGGTGTCCCCGCAGCGCCATGTATGACTTGGAGTCAGAGGTGAAGGACTTGTGGCGCGGCACAGGGTCCATTGGAGCTGGGCAGCAGGAGCAGGAGGGGAAATCTTCAACTATCAGTACTTAAAGGCTTGTTGGCTGACATACCAAGTTGTCAGCTGTTGCCTGCTGTATGTTGTGCTTTCAGTGGTTCACCCAGCTCCGTGTCGACTTGCTGGCATGCCTTCAGGCGCCTGTCTCTGCTGCATTCCCTGTATGATTTCAGCGAGGACGCCAGCACGGCATACACACCTCTGGGTGACAAAGACATGCTCTGCAGTGCCTGCTGCTCCGCCTCGTCAACATGCGGCTGCATTTCTTCCTCATCTTGGCCCTCCTCTTCATTTTCGTTTAGGTCACAGGTCGCTGCGATGTCGAACCTGTTCAGGCTCTTGGGGTTGTGGCGGCGGACGGGGGCAGGCAGACTGGCCAGCCGCTTTTGTTGCAGCAGTAAGTCATGGCCTACCATGCCATGGACAAATACATGTGTCAGCAAACACCAGAACTGGCGGTGCGCGGCTCCGCAGCATCCCCAGCCCAGCAGCGCACCTTGAGAAATAAGTTCCCAGCTGGTGAGCTTCGCCTCTGGCCCGCGCTGCGCGCCAACCTGCAAAAAGCCGACAAAGTTAGCAACAACTGTTGCCAGCTCAAGGCAACACCCCAGCGCCGATGCAGGGGCGTTGGCCCACAGCAACACGGTGACTCACCACGTAGCTGAGGGTGTTGAGGGCGCGATGGGCATCCATGGCACTCGTGGTGGTAGGTCGCCCCCCCCCGCGCTTTAGAAGCGCGCCCGGAGCAGCGTTTGTTTTTGCGTGTGCAAGGAAAGGCCTGGTGCGAATTTCTCCGTCGGAGAACTCCAATGCGCCGCAGTGCAAGATTGCAGGTCCGAGGCTGCGGTCATAAAGCAGTACCAGCTACCAGCAGGAGGCTTGGAAAGCCGGCCAGGCTCAAGGCGCTGTGCCGCACAGCGACGCAGACGGCAGGTGTACTCCCCGTGCGACATGAGTGCTTACACCCCACAAGGACGCCCGCCACCTGTGCCCACCTGGGTGGAGGCTGGAGGCCGTATGGCATGATGCCAATGCCAATCGCCTTACGTCTGCACTGCAAGGATCATGGAGATTGCAACGGACATGGTAAGCAAGTCGCTTGTGCAAAACTCTTGCATGTGCAGCAAACTCTTACCTGGTTGAAACGTTTTACAGCTGTGCACCCAGACGCCCCGCGCGGCCTTGGAGCGTATACTGCTTCACAAATCAAACGATTCACGCTGCGCTCCTTAATGCCTTTCTCACACCAGCAAGATCATTGCCGTGTGCCGCACAGCGGTTGTGCTTGCATTGCCCGCAAGACACCGTGGCGCTCCTTGAGCGCCCCATCGCAGGCCGGCATCACACCGGTGGTGATCGTCGTCGCGGATATGCTCTACATATGTGGGCCCCGACTGTCAGCAGCTCAACAACGCCCTCACTGTGCGCGATTGCCTCCCTCGCCGCTTCGTATCCAACATCATTGAGAAGGGGCAAGATCCGAACACCAGCGCCACTCAAAAGGCTACGCTGCTGGCTGCCCTGAAGGCAGCCCTGCGGCCCTGTATGGCCCCTGACGTCAGCCTGATGGCTGAGTGGGTGACAGCGGTCGTGTGGATGGACATGCGCACTGTGTGTGCGCACCCACTGCGAGATAGGCTGGAGATGGAGGGTGGCGCAGCAGAACTGCGGCGCCTGGCCAGCTCGCAGTCAGCGGAGTATGCATCTGTGTGCCTTCTGGGCCCCACTCTGCTGAACGTGAACAAGCAGCCCCCACCTGCGTAGATCTTGCGTTGCTCACACCAAGCGCGTCAAGGTAGGGTTCGATATTACCCAATGAAAGCCTTCCACGGGTCTGATCTGCTGCTATGGAACCCACATGATTGGAGCAAGCTTGAACCGAGCCTTCCCCTTTGCTTACTTCCAAGCTAAGGTTGTTGTGCTCCTTGAGCAGCCGCAGATGCCCTAGCCGGGGGCGGCGTCGTGGTTGCGCGAATGAGCAGCACTTGTTGTCTTGAACATGTGCTTGCCCTTTGCGGAAAGGGCCTGACTGTGTGAAGAGGCTTAGCTGAGCTGCGCCAGGCGCTGCCACAGCACCCTATCTGGATCTACCTACGTCTTGTGCCTCTAGATGTCCTCGTATTTCTCACCAATCGCCGTTAGCTCTAAGCTTCCCAGAGAACAGGCGCTGGTGGCAATGAAGAACGACCAGCGCAAGCTGCAGGGGCAACGGGGCTCTGAAGCGTGAACGCTCAAAGTTGACATTGAAGCAGGCCTCAACATCCAGCTCAGACGCTGTGAAAAGGATGATGCGCCTCGCCGATCGCTTGGCTGGCAGAGTGCATATGGAGTCTGCGTGCAGGGCATGGCAGGTGCACCCGCTCATGAGCGGGTGCACCTGGGGGTTGTGAAAACCGACTGAGCTGAGCACACTTCTCATCATGCTCATCAGCAGCAGGCTGCTTGCTGGGGCTTAGTAGCGCCATGCTGAGGACGTCGCTGTGCTGCATGGGCCCATGCTGAGCCAGGACGTAATGCTTGGATGTGCACCGTCAGCAGTATGGGATTGCTTGCAAAAGAATCGGAGCCGGCATGATTGATTCAACTGTACTCACACAGAGCCACGCTCATTTTCGACGTGTTTCTCTTTCCTGCACGCACGGTCCCTTTGCGATGATTGACTTTGAAAAGCTGGTGCGCTCAGCGCCACCTGATGTTGTCGTGCGCGTTGTGCGCGTCCTAGCGGCCAAAGACGTCGACAGCGTAGACATGTTTGTTGGAGCTGCGAGGCAGCGGGACATCGCGCTGCTGTCGCTGATACTTGACGCCGCAGAGGAGCCGCGTTAGCTTGTGATGGCCACATCAGCAGACGAGGAGACTGCACTGCTAGCAGCGGCAGCAGCAGGGAATCTCGACATCGTGCAGGCTTTGTTGGCCCATGCACCTGAGGAACAGATCATGGCAAGGACAGCATCAAAAGGGACCTTGGGAATGTGGCCGGCATCAGGTGCCGGCCACATTCAGGTAGTAGAGGCACTGCTATCCCATGCACCCAATGTTTAGGTGGTGCTCGTAGAAGCCGCAGCGATGACAGCTCTGATGTTTGCAACCATTCGTGGCCACCTGCACATCATGCACCTATTGCGGTTCCAGGCAGTGCGCCAGCTGACGCTTGCCTCCAGTGGCTACAGCAACTTCGCCCTGGCGGCTCTCATCGGTCACCCTGAGCGACTGCAGCTTTTGCTGGATGCAGGCTTTTTGAAGCAGCAATTGTCCGCAGGCGATCACAGGCCGCTCGCCTGTGCAGCTATGCGGGGTCACGCAGCCGCGCTGCAGCTGCTGCTGAGCCACTTCAGCGACCCTGCACAGCTGACGGCAGCGCTGCACAAAATCACAGCCCTGGAGCTGTCAGAGGGCCACAAGGAGTGCTGCCGCCTGTTGTTCGCGCACAGCGCCGACATGTCACGCCTCCCAGCAGCGCAGCACAAGCGCCTGCAGGCAGCTCTGAGGGAGACCCTAGCGACGGCGTTGGTGCTGAGTGCCCTGACGCAGGCGTTGAACTTCGCTGTCACGCAGCTGGTGCATACAGTTCCTGAATCAGGCATCAAGCGGCCCAGGTCTCCTTAGTTTCGGTGCCGGGTGTACTGACACAGGTGTTGAACTTAGCTGTCACGCAGTTGGCGCATGTGATTTATTCTTCAGGGATCAAGCGGCCAAGGTCTTCTTAGCGCTGGTGACGCAAGCATTGAACCTAGTGGTCACGCAGGCTTGCATCAAGCGCCCTGGTCTTCTCAGGCAGCATCCATTGACCTGCTTTATGGTACTTGCTGCACATGTTCAGGTGACCACAGCCTTTGCTTTGAGGAGCTGCTGCACCAGCAGGCATGGACAGGATAGGTAGCCTCCTGGTTTACTGAGCCACCTGTTCACGCTGTCATCTTGTTGCATATTTGTGATTGCAGAAGTCACAAGTAATCATGGCATTACGGAGCTCAACAGAACGGTGTCAACTTCCTGCCCCAGGCCAGAAAACAAATTCCTAGTAAAAGTGTGGAATTGATTTCAGGCAAAGTTTGCCTGCTCGCTGCCTTACGCCAGGATCGCAACGGCGCCATGGCCCCTCGTCGGCGGCCCGCCACGGCCGCGCCAGCCGCTGTGGAGGCGCACAAGCTGCTGGCCGAGGCTGAGCATGCGGGCAGCGAGCTGATGCAGAGCGAGCAACAGCGTTCCGAGGGAGCTGAGAGCGAAGGAGAGGGCGACGAAGGGCTCACTGAGTACGAGCGGCAGCGCAACGAGCTGATTCAGCGCAACCGGCAGCGCCTGATGGAGCTGGGACTGCTTGATGCGGTTAAGGGCCTTGGCGAGTTGCTGGTTGCCACCAAGTGAGTGACGAATGACGCACCAGTAACACCAGCGAGATGATGGCTGTTGCAGCTTGGAAATCAATCTGCCAACTTGACGCACTGCCGCTGAGACCAGCCGCGTGATGTGGAAGGGTCTGGGCCCAGGGTACACTCAGCCAGCTGCCCCTCCTGCCCTTGTTACACCCACAGAAAGCCAGCTAAAGCGAGGAAGGCCAAGGAAGTGGCAGAAGTGCAAGAGCCTTCACGAAAATCAGCACGGTGCGAGCCTAGCTAGGTCGGCATCAGTTTGGTGGTGTTGTTGCATCAATGTTGCAGCACTGATACCCTGTCCTTTCTTTTTGTCCATGTTTGAAAAGCCTCAAGCACCAACACTGCTGCGGCGCCAGTGCCCAGTATGCAGCCATTGTTGCTGCTAGTGAAATTGAAGCGGCAGGCACAGTTGATGCTTGAACAAGGTTGCTTGCCTTCCTGCATCATCGACCCCCTTTGTCATGCTGTTGGAGCTGTCGCTGACTTCAATAATGTGTATATAAATAAGTCATTTTGCATTTAACAGCTTGTACCCTGTGCAACTGTTGACCCTGCTGGCTTGCATCGCCCTCCCAACGTTTGCTGTCCCTTGCAGACTTCGCGGCGAGAGGGCACCGCATGCAGAGGAGGAGGCGTCTGAGGAGGAGGGGGAGGAGGAGGAGGGAGAGGGCGAGCACGCGGGCCGCCCTCGCCGCCCCCTAAGGGTGTATGAGGGTGGCAAGGACGCCAAGACGCGGCTGCGGGAGTGGGCAGAGGAAAACGACAAGGAGCTGGTGGGTAGGGTCCGATGGCAAACTATCAACACATTATCAAAGCCCCCCTGCCTCCGCAAGCAAGGTTGTAAGGTGGGCAGCCAGGAGGCTGAGGGCTGTCAACCCTACCCTGACACTGTCCGTGCCTTCGGTGATGACGCGCAGGCGCAGTTTATCGACACCGGTCACTGCCCCAGGTGGGGGAATGGAGGTAGGCTGCCTGGCACTCATGCACCCACGTTCTGTGCCCTCAGCCCTTGCTCATGCAATTGCCACTCAAGAGCATGGCCAGTTGCTACATGCCTGTCTGACTGCTCAGGCATGGCGCAAGGTTGAACGCGGTTGCTCGTTGTGCACTTGCACACCCAACGATCTTTGCATGTCGCTTCCTGATGTGGTGCCACTGTAACCAACTTCCACAGGTGTGGCAAGAAGTCGGAGCGCTCGTTCAAGGTGCACCTGGAGCGCTGCAGGGGCGCAGCTGAAGCGGAGCCCATTGCACTGTCCCCTAAGGAGCGCAAGGCACAGGTGAGCAGGCTCCCCTGTTTCTCTTTCGATCTCCCCCTGGTGGAAGATTCAGCAATCTCATGGTGTTTAGGCGGGTGCCTCCTGGTTGCAGGGCTGATTTCAAGGCGCATCCTTGACAAGAGGGAGACACTCTTGACTGTTACCCTCTTGTCTGTGGCATGCTCCAGCCATGCACTCATTCATCGACCCATGAACGCGACTGGTGGTGACGCAGGAGCAAGCGCTGGCCAAGCAGGAGAACGAGCGGCTGCGACCGCTGGAGCTGACCGGCCTCGTGGATTACACGCCTCAGTTTGCCAAGTGAATGTGGGGCTTGACGAGTGTGTGAACACAATTGATTATGCTGGGGCGACCCTGAGCTGTGTGGTTGTGGGTAGCAGAGTGGAATGCAAAGTTGGGGACAGCCTGACGCTACAGCGCTGCACGCAGATGTATCAGCTTGAAGCCCAGGGCAGTGCTCATATTCTCACGCACTGCCCACTGGTAATGTTCTTGCAATCCACTGCTCAGGGAGCATCATCTTCGCCTGCACCTTGTGCTCTGGCATTGTTTATACACCAGTCGGTACAAGATGGACAATTTCTCTGTTTACCATCCATATCCTTGTGTCTCCTGATCATGGGTGGCTCTAGAGAGGACGCCAACAGTCCTGCATGCTCTTTCCTGACATTTGCTGCAATGCTTTTTCCGTGTTGAACGCGCCAGGTTCATTGTGCTGGGTTCCAAGAAGGACCCCTACATCGTCACTCTGATGGACTCGGGGCGCAACTGCCTGTGCATCGACCACAGGGTGAGGTGAGGGGGGAGAAAGTGTGGGAGGGTGTGGGGTCACCGGCGCAGGCCTGGCACCTGGCATGCTTAGTGGGTTGCGCTTGAGGTTAACAGCAGGTTGGCTCACAACACTGAGCCCTATACGACACACACAACCTGGAGCCAAGCTCACTGCGCCCTATACGGGGCTTGTGGCATGTGCTGGAGGTCTGAAAGACCCACATACGCGGTGCCAAAATCATGACTCACAGTACTGGCTGTGCTGCTGCTGCGCAGGAAGCGTGACTGCAAGCACATCCGCCTCGTGCTGCAGAGCCTGGGAGTGGAGCGCAAAGCACAGCAGTGGCGTCAGGTGAGGCGTGACGGGCCAGGTGTTGGGAGAGCCAGTAACAACTGGCAGCACGGCAGTGAGACGTGTGCAGTGCACGGCACGTGAAAACTGTTGGCGTGCCTCCTTGCCTCCGGAGATGCTTTTTTCGCTGCCGGTGTGCACCCGAATGCCCCCTGATTTGCCCGCCGAGCGTCCACCAAGTGCTGACTGGGCGCTTGCCAAGTGTTGTGTGGCCCTGCGTTCGCCCCTACGCTGCCCATGTGAAGGCTGTCGAGGCGCACTTCCGCAGCGCAAGCACTCGAGCAGGTGCAGGCGTAGGCGCACCTGGAGAGGAGGAGGAGGAGGGCAAGGAGGCGAGCCTGGGTGAAGGTGAAGAGGGCAGCGAGCAGGGCGTGGGCGAGGAGGGTCAGGAAGAGCAGCCTGCTGCTCCAAGCAAGGGTCGAGGTGCGAAGCGGGGCAAGGGCGCTGCTGCCAAGGGAAAGGGCAGGGGCAGGGGGGCTGCACAGGCAGCGGCCAAGCGCAGGAGGGCGGGTTGATGTGGTGGGAGTGTGCTGAGCGCCTATGTTGTTGAGTTGCGTTGGACAAGGCTGCTGCTGCGCAGGCTGCCGAGGGTGAAGTACAACTTGCATCAAGTGCAACGATGCTTGAGACTTCGAAGCAGCAATTTGAGTTGACGCCTGCATAGGTGAACAAGTTGATGCACTCTCTCTCTTTCTCCATTCTTCGCGCTACCTTCATCTGGCAAGCAAAGAAGAGTGGCGGAGCATTGGTGAAACATCATCCTGTACATGCCTTGCGCGTCATGGTTGTTCTTCCTGGTTCCTTTCCCACATGTTGTAATACAGTCGTAGGACCAAGGACTGTGCGTGCACGCACGACCAATCTGCGCGTGAACGCTCCTGCTGGCGCTATCAGCCTGCACCATCGTCGCCCGGTTCTTGTGCGAGAGTTAGATTCATCGCATCGTAGCTTTGCACTTGGGTCAACCCTACCCTGCCCGCTTGGCGTGTGTCCACTCTTGGACATCAGAGCGCATTGTTGGTCGACGAGCAGTCACTTGCTCTGCTGCGAACACCCACCCAAGCAGCCAACACGATGGTGGATGTCGCTCGGCCCTTCAGCACACTCAATCACTTGGTGCGCACACAAGTGGCGGTGTTGTTGCCCTGATGCAACAAGACACGCAGGTGTTGCACACCATTGCAGGCGCTCACCGCTAACCCCGCCTTACTGACCATACAGGTGGAAAGCACGCGCTCGGTGCGCAGGGCTGACTTCGCGGAAATCTTGCACTCAGGTGCATAGGCGCAGCGGCCAGGATGTGCGCATGACAGCTGCAGCCATCAGCAATATGTTGCTGCCTCCCATCACAGCTTTGCACAAGTCCCACCTGTCCCCTGCGTTTGTATGTACATGCAGGAGCAGAGGCAGTGCTGGAGCGCAAGCGTATGATCAGCATGCCCCTGCCCGCCCGTCATGCAAGCTCCAGTCTCAACAGGGCACAGATTGAGGATGCACTGAGCATGAACATGGGGCTGACCAACGCAGATGAAGAGGATGATGAGGATGGCAGTGACGCAGCCTCGACTTATGCTGGTATGGCTGGGCTTGAAACTGTTGCCGCTGACAGCTGCAGAGGCTAGGCTAGGACAGAGTCTTCAACACAATGTTAGGCTGCAAGAACAAGCTGTTACCTTGCTCATGTGAATCTTGATCACAGGCCCTTCCCTTCAACAAGCTTGTTTTGCCCTGCCACCCCTCCGTCGCAGCGTCTACCGGCACAAGCTCCTTTTCCCTTCACAAGTCGTTCACAGCTGACACAAAGAGCTACGAAGCGCTGCAAAGGGGCGGGCGCCGCGCCCCGCAGCTCCTGGGTCTGCATGAGGTCCAGGGTGGTGCTTCAAGTGCCTTTTTATCGGCACTCAGGTCCAAGTCGCGGCTGCTCATTGACATTGAGGAGTCATCCATTGTGAGCGCAGTGCATGCAGTGGAATCTGGTTTCAGCCGAACACTGTATGCTCTGTGTTCAGGGTTGAGGGGGCGAGCCGCAAGGGCATGCGTGGTCCATCAGAGTGCCTGCCAGCGGCAGAAGCAGATACACTCCATTGCAAGGGCCAGGTGAAGTGCCTTCACCCTTAAGCGGGCTCGGTGGCCAGCAATGCGCACGCTACCGTTGGTGCTCGCTCCATGCTCACAGCACATGGAACATGCTGTGCGCTGCATGATTGCAGATGAAGCAGGTGCCAGTGCGCGTCCCATCCTTGCAGGCGGATCAGCCCGCCCTTGTATGGTCGCAGTCTTCCATGCTGGTGAGCCGAGCCTAGACACAAGCATGGCAATGTCGCTTCAGCACTGCACCAATTGCTGTGCATGGTATGCGCTGCAATGACGCTACCGCAAGCAGCACTTGCTGGTGCGCTGTGGGGCCTAGTTGTATGGATGTGCCTGCGCTCTAGATGCAGGCCTGACCTGTACCGCGCCCCTTGTACCGCCGTCGGTTGTACCACAGGCCACTGCGGTGACCCCCAGCGCCGCAGACCTGATGCTGCAGCAGCTTCAGACTGCCGCGACCGACTCAACCTCCAAGCCAAAATCAAGCCGGCGCTGCAGCGTCTCCGTGGTTCCCGACACCAGCCTGTACGGCCCGTCCCGCGCAGCCAGCATGACGCTGAGCTCCGCCTCTGGTCACTCCACGCCACTGCTGTTCTCCCCACGTGCGCCACCTGCCGGCAGCGCCAGCAAGCTGCCCCTGATTTGCGGGCCGCCTCCGTCCCTCGCTGTCATTGCGGCGGCCTCGGCATCGGTGTCTGGCCCCGCAACTTCAAGGAACCCTGCTCACTCCGTGCCTCTTGCGCCCATACCGCCGCTGCAGCCTCGTACAGGCTCGGCGGCCACCATGCGGCGCGCGTCCTTGACGTCCCAGCCGCAGCTTCGAGACAACCGGCTGAATGGCCTGCTCTTTGCCACCCCTGCCGACCCGGACGTCGCCCCTGCGAGTATGGGTACCGCAGGGGCCGCGATCGGCGGGATCGGCACGGACTGCCAGTCGCCGGGTGCGGAAACTCCCGGGAAGCTGGCGTCACAGCTTCGCAGCCGCCCGGCGTCACGCATGAATGTGATGGACACCCAATCCATCCTGCGCAGCCCGAGCACCTTGCCACCTGCGTTTCCTGCCAGCACAAACGGTGCAACCTCATCTCGCCACGCCTGGGCCGCCGCAAGTCGGACTCCAGGTGCTGGTGGCAGTGCCAGCGCTGTTGCTGGAAGCTGTAGTGATGCTGGTGGTGACGCCGACTTGGACAGCAAGGATCGCACCAGCGGCTTCATGGGACGCTTCAAGCAGTGGGTTAAGAACCGTGCTGACTGATAATAAAGCTGTCTCTGGAGAGGTGTGTGAAATGTGGCGCAAGAGGCGTGGGCACTGTGAAGCGCCAGGGGCGCTGACCGCCATGCACCCCAGTTAGCTGAGCGCCCAGCCTGCTGCGTTGCATGTTATCAGTGGTCTGAGCAGGATCCTGTGGATCCAACGCATCTCAGATGCAGGTGTGGCATCTGCACAAACACGTGGGCGTGCTGAATGTGCTGAGGCTGCGAAGATGATGAGGGCCTTTGGTGCTGAGATCGTGGGACATCAGCTGGGGCGTGAGATTCACACCAATCAGATCGTTCCCTGAAGCCTTGGTTGCAGGCTGGGTGGGGAGAGGGGAGCGCAGGGAATTCGAGGGCTCTTGCCAACCGCGGCACGATGACGGGCTTCTTTCGGGATCAGTCAATGAATAAGGCATGACATGGCCGAAGGAAGGGCTGTCCACGGAGTGCCGCTGACCAAGGGAAAGCAGTCTCGCGTGCCAGAGTCACGCCTGCGGCTCGATTGAGGTTGTAATTTGACAAATTGCGGGCATGCACCTGCGTGCAGCAAGACAGGTTCCTGGATACATGCCCTTCATTCTCGAGAGTATGTGGCCAATGGGCCCAGTATGCACTCACGATGTCAATGCTTATGCTACGGGCAGTGGCAAGCCGCAGCCATGCTGCAGCCACATGCTGCCACAGCAATTGCTGGAAGCTGTTGTGCAACCAGGCAATGATGGGTCTTTGCTCACCGCCGTTCTTTGCAATACCACCACCATGGGATGGTAGTGACTGGGGTCTGAAAGTTCAGCTGTATGTGGCTCCAAGTCCTGCCTTAGATGCGATGCCATGCAGTTTGTTTTCCTTCCAGAGCCTTTCCTTGTATGCGCTGATCTATTGCTCACAATTTATGGGCCATATACGTATGACACGCTCGACAGTGACAGTGTCGAGTCGACACGCATTTCATTTTGGCGTGGTGGCTCTCAGCAAGCCCACACTATGTTCCTCGGTCCCTACTGCGGCCTTGTCCATTTTCCCTGTTCGTGTCGAACAACGCCACCCTGCATGTAACTCGTTCATACTCTACCCTCTACCCTGTAACCGCCTGCTGTACAGCAGCACATGTGCTGAGCAACCTGTTCGCTGCGCCATGCAGGCTGGGGTTTGGGGTCACAGTTCAGACTGACGCCTTCTCTTCATGGCTGACCCGAGCCAGCTTCCGCCTCCACGGCTTTTGACTGTTCTCCGCCTGCCCCCTCTCTCCCTCACCTGCAGCTGCCATGCCCAATTGTTCCACTGCACAGGTGTTCGCTTCGTACGCAGGGGACTGGAAGGAGTGCCATTCCCTTCCCGCCTCATACCCCAGTGCAGCTGGGCTAAGCTCCATAAATTCCTGAACGACTTGGCTTGCGGAGAATGTATTGCTATTGGGTTGCACCAAACATCATGACGTTCACGGCCAGCGTCCTGCAGCAGTCATGATGACAAGGACTGGATGGATGCAACCCCATCCCGGATGACTCTCGGAAGTAATAGCGCGCAGTTCCTGCAGCGGTATTCTGCGCATGCGCAGCTGCACCTCCCGACAAATGCAATACGGGCGATAGCCGCAACAGGGCGCCAGCTGGGGCTGCTGACCCTCTATACAGGAAAAGCATCGCGCTTGTGGACATCGGCACGGGTGAAGGACACCATGTCGTCGGCTGATTATCGCGCGCGCATCCTCAACACCGACCAGGTGCGCACCCAGTGCATGCTCAGCTGCCTCAACCATGGCCATGCACGCTCTGAGCAGCTGTGGATTAGGGGATCGGACGCGAGCGCACGCTGTTGTCTTAGCAGAAGGATTCCTGCAGGTTGGTTCGCGGTGCGAACTTCGCGCACCAACCGCCACCCCTGACAACACTGACTAGGCTCTACCACCGCGGCTTGCTGATTGTTTTGTGCAGTACTCTCACAAGAAGGTGCACCATGTACCTGAGCCCATGCGCCCTGACCAGGTCCTCAGCGATGGTGCGCTTGGGAGGCAAGCAGCGGGCAGCAAAGTGGTGGACTTTGCCTGTGGCCACAGGCAGATGCAAGACCTTGATGGCATGTTGAGGTTGATGCTTTGCCTTGCATGCATCATGCCTGCCATGCAGCGTCCGACAGCGTCCTGCAGGCAAAGCGCTTGGCGAGTCAAGTGTTCCTGACAGCATCGCCGCAGATGAGCGTGGGAGCGCGGTTACAGGTGGAGTACAGGAGCTTTCGGAAGCCAAAGACAGGAAACCAGCCCCCAGTGCAGCCCCCAGTGCAGCGGGACACGACTTCAACAACCAAGGCAGCTTGGGGCAGGAGTAGTACGAGCACGTTCGAGGCCAGGACTGAGTGGGAGGAGGTGCAGCCGTTGGAGATTTCGGCTGATGAGGAGGAGGTGGAAGCTGAGGCAAAGCTGCAGCATCAACGCTTGGTGAAGCAGCTGGCGTCAACCATCTGCCGGCGCTCGTTCCTGGCTGGTGATGGGGAAGGTGGCAGTGGAACCGGCAGCATGGCCATCCTGCTGGGGCAGCTAAGGGGGCTCAAGGACTACAATGATGACACAGAGCTGCAGCCGTCTGAGGCGGCGGGAGAAGGCAACAGTGCTGAGCAGAACATGGGCGTGAGCGCCAAGACAGAGCCCAGAGACAACAAGTGCGAGAAGGCGCCTCTGTCGGTTACGGCGAAGTCGAACCCTGTGCTGCAGACGCTGCGGCACAGAGGACACCTGCTGAGGGACGTCAATGAGGAGGAGCGACAGGCAGAGATGGTGAGGTGCAGGTGCTTCCTAAGGCTTAGCTCCGTGCTTGATCCGGAGGGCTGCAATAGGGGCACGAAGGACTGGCAAACCCTCTACCTCTCCTCATAAGACTGCAAGAAGGGAACATAGGGCGCAAAAACTTGTGGTGCGAGCAAGCTGCAGAGTGGGCTCTCAGGCAGCTGCAAGGCCAGGTGCTTGCAGACGTCCCCGTGTCAGTCTGAGCTCTTTGAAGTTGAGCAAGCGGTCGTTTTCGTGCCTCACAGCTATCCCTTTGTCGTGCCTGCAGGCGGCTCTCCGCTCAGGCCCATCGACCACGAGCATCAGCGACAAGCTGCCACGGCAGCTGCCACTGCGCCCCAGCACCAGCTACAGCACCAGCCGCCTCCCGACTTTGCGCGCGAGCAGGGGCAGTACTACCACAGGAGCCAGCTTCAGGCGCTCCCTGCTGATTCAGGTCCAGACACCCAGCCGCGCTGGAAGCCAGGAGTTGGAGGGAACTGGAGAGCTGGTGTCGCCGCAGCAAATGCAACGGGTTGCCAGCTCCCCCCTGAGAAGCCCTGGGCCCGGCACCTCCTCGTCAACCGCGTGGGTGTCCACAGCGCACGCTGCATCATTGTCAGCACCTGATAATGTCAGCCCGCCAGCATCGTCGGCACTGCCGCCACCAGCCCCACACGTTGCAGCAGGCAGCATCGTTGGAGCCGACCTTGCACCCTCATTTCCAGGGCTTATGAGTCGGTCTGGGACCAGCTGTGACCCTCGAGGCAGGCCCCACACTGTTCAAACCCAAGGGGCGGGCGATGCTGGTGTCAGGCGAGCACCGCTGTTGCCCATGCCTACACCCAGCCTGCCTGCGCCCAGTCCGCTGATGCGTCAGCCGAGTCAAAGTGCGAGCCAGCAGTGCCATACTGCAGTTGGCCTGCAAGGGGAGGAGGCACAGGCAGGGAGTCTACAGGCCCTCTTCAAGCGCAGGACCGTGGCACCATTGCCATTTGCAGCCAGCAGCCCGAGCAAGCAAATGCCTGCAGGAGGGTTGATCAGCCGGATGAAGGGATGGATGAGCAAGCAAAACTAGACACGACGTTTCAAACAACACTTGCAAGCGGTTTGCAAGCGGTAAACCCAAGCATTGGGTCAGGACCATCGTAGCATACATTGGAGGGTGTACACGAACGTCTCATGCCAACTGCAGCAGTATGCTGGTATTCTTCGCTCCGATGGTCACCTTTCGATGGCGATGGCTGAGATATCATCAATTTTGATGTAACACACGTTCGCTCCCAATTACGAGTGAGGCAAGTCTGCTGCTCTGTTGCAACAAAATTCTTGACCGCGGGAGGTGTGGACATGTCGTGGAGGGCACGCCGATTGGCACCACGCAGAGTTTGATACACAAGAAGCCGTTTGCCGCAATAATGTGGCGGCGTGTCCCATCAGCGGGCGACGACTGCTGAGGTGAAATGGCAGCAATGCTGGACTCTAACGCGTCTCTGGACGCTGACGCGGCGTATAGAGCTCTGAACACGCTGAGCTTCGCGGTAAGCATCAAGGGAGGAAGCTTGCTGGCCAGCGGCAACTGTTGTGCGCACAACTTACTACAATTGCCGGTGGGTGGGCGCAGGTGCACAAGACTGCGCCTGCAGCGCTTCAGAAAGTGCAGTTTGGAGACGTGTTGTCCACAGGTGGGGATGCGCAGGAACGCATGTGCGTCCTAAGTCTTTTAAGACATGGCTGATGCAGGCAACGCCGCTTCGCGATATGGCATGCAGCTCGAGATGATACGCTGGAAAAGAAACGGCTGGCCAGCGCGGTGAAGCCGAGGTGGGGCGAAGCGCGTGTCCTGACCCATGTGCATGTGCAGTTGATGGAAGCATGCACTTTTGCAACTGGTGAATTGCAAAAATGCGCCCACTTTGAGTTCTTGAGGCTTTGGTCACCTCTGCCTACCAACGTTGCGCACCTGCGCACAGGACACGTGTCTCTGTCAACCGGCTGCAAGCGGAGGACTTTGTGAGCATAGACCTGAAGCAGGATGACGAAGACTTCAACTTCAACGCTGGTGGCGACTTACTGGACGATGACCACAGGGATGACAAATCAATCTGCGGCGCTCATGGTGAGCTTCTGTGTCTGCAAGCAAGGCGGCGGCAGTGCCAGCTGCAAGGTTGCCAACGGCGGTGCTGAAGCTGCAGCTGCGCTATTTCAATGCTTTCACATGGCGCCTTGTGAGAAGCGTGTGCTCTTCCTGCAATGTCTTTCCTCCAACTCCGTATGACGTTTGCAGTAGCTGGCAGCGTGGCAATGTCGTTCAAATCCTACACAGCAGACAGCCGCAGCTTTAAGTCGCTGCAGCGCGGCACCACACACTACGTCCCCCAGTTCCATGACGCACATGCCATGGCGCCTGTGGCGTCTTCAAATGCTGTCGTGGCTGCCCTCAAGGCAAAGACACGCCTCATGCATGACCTGGAGTCGGTGAGTTGCGCTTTGGTATGCGTGGCCATAGAGCTGTGAGGAAGGAAAAGGTGGATAGCCTGGGGCAGTGTGAGGAGGGGCCACGACCTGTTCCCATCAGCAGGCGCCTGAAGGGCCGGCCTTTCAGTGATGCGCTGTCACACAGCTTGTGTGAGCAGCAGCAGTGCATCAACCAGGCACATCCTGTCGGATAGTGCTGAGGTGTTCCAGTCGGGACAGATCCATCTTCAGCATACCGAATTGTGGGCCAGGTTGCGGGCCTTGGTTGTCGTGGTGGTGAGGGCTGGACAAAGCGGTGCACTGATTTGGAGCGCCCTCGTCATGTGCATCACTGGACTTTGAACCTGGTGCCCACATGTTAAGAGCAGGCAGCAATGTCTTGGCTTCCCGCTCAGAAGCAGCAGACAGTTGCCACCAGAGGGCCAGCTTGTGATGCCTTGTACATCAAAAGGGTGCACTTTTATGCAGTGCACCTGCCATGCTTCAGCAAAGGGCAATGGCAGCTGCGCAAGACTTGTGGACCAAGCTGTTCCTTGCCTTTTCTTGCCCCCCTCAACGCTCCGCTGCCCCCTCCAACGTGGCACTGCCCCCTTGTTAGGTGCATACCATCACCTCGCTGGCCACAGCGTTACCAACTCATTCCAGGGACCAGTTGCCTCTGCCTGGCATGTCAACGCACTTGGCGTCATTTGGCAGTCAGGTGATAAGCAGGGGGTCATGACACTTTTGAAAAGGCAGCTTTCCATGTCACTGTAGATTTCTGCAAAGAATATGTCTAGCACTAGAGCCGCACCAGCATGTGGACAGCATGCCAGCCTATGGCGTGTTGGCACCAGTCCATGATGTTAAGCTATCTATGCACATGCCACCACCCCTGTGTTGCAACCCACAGGCTCTGAGCCCCGCAGACCATCTGTTTGACCAGCTGCAGTCCGCCCTGACGTCCAATACGCCCAAGGTCCGAGGTGGCAGGCGCGCCAGCATCTCGCTTTCTGCAGCAGCATTCGGCTCAGGCGGCAACAACGTCACCGTGTCTCCTCAGAGCAGCAGCGCTGAGCTGCTGCAGAGCGCCAGCACCTTGTTCAGCACCTTTGACAACCTGTCAGCGCACGCAGACACCCTCTCGGTCGGTCGCAGCAGCGGCGGACAGGCCGGCGCAGACGCGGTCCCACGACAGCCTCTGCCCACTGGCTCGGGCGCTGTCGCGGATGGCGGATGTGCGGAGGGCGAGGCACAGGGCAGGAGACGAGGCAGCAGCCTGTACCTGTCAGAGGATCGCGCTTGCAGCGGCAGCGCGTCCCCGGTCCCGGGCGCCGACGGCCCCTTGATGCGCAGGCAGCTGGAGTGCCAGATCAGTGGATGCAGCGACAGCAGGCCTGGCGACAAGCCGATGTCGTCGGCACAGGTCGTGGCGCGCAGGCGGCACAGCCTTGCAATGCACGAGGGCGTGGGCAGGCACGGCACGAACGCTGCCGCTGCTCCCTCCCAGCGCCGTGCATCAGTGATGATGCCGTCGCCGTCGCACATCAGTGACAACACGGAGCCCTATGCCGCCGCAGAGGGTGCGCCACCGCATGCCGCTCACGCTCCCTGCCTGACGGCGGTAACGTCAGGCGGCAAGGTGCGGCGAGCGTCAACCTCGATGGTGTTGTTGGCTGCTGCCCATATGCTGCCGGGTGCGCACCACTCGATACCTGTCCATGTCGGTATCGTGGGCCAGTCTTCCAGTGGCAGTCTCCGTGCTGCCGCCGCGGCCGCAGCAGGGCATCCAGCCAGTGGTGCAGAGCGCGTGCCCGCTTTTGGGCGGCGCTCCAATAACTCACCGACCCCGGCTGAGGAGGGGGCAGGGGCACTGGAGGGGGAGGGGAGCTTCAAGCGGCTGCAGGGCGGCGGCAGCAACCGCGGCCGCCAGTCACGCCTGGCGGAGTCACAGTCGGCATTGAATGCATCTGCGGATCACCATGATGCTCAGGACTCAGCGGCAAGCGACCACGGCGGCCTCATCATCAGCATCAAGTCGTGGATGATGGGCGCTGAGGCTGCAGATGCACACCGCTGAGAGCGCTCTGCATCACAGGCTGGTTAATCTGAGAGCGTTCTGAGCAGATTCTCGTCGTGTTGGTGCTGAACCCTGTGTGAGGGGTATGCACAACACGTACCTGGGGCCCTTGCAAGTCAAGTTAATGCTGAGCTGATGCTGGAGCTGAATCACCCTCACAGGCAGGTTCTCAGCAGATTCTCATCGTGTTGGTGCTGTACCCTGTGTGAGGGGTACGCACAACACGTAGCTGGGGCCCTTGCAAGTCAAGTTAATGCTGAGCTGATGCTGGAGCTGAATCACCCTCACAGGCAGGTTCTCAGCAGATTCTCATCGTGTTGGTGCTGTACCCTGTGTGAGGGGTATGCACAACACGTAGCTGGGGCCCTTGCAAGTCAAGTTAATGCTGAGCTGATGCTGGAGCTGAATCACCCTTTCACGCCCAGACCCTTAGCTGGACATGCTGCTGTCGTCACCCGCGCAGATGTCAGCCGCCTTTTGCAGCTGTTGCCCTCGCAAGTCAAGTTAATGCTGAGCTGATGCTCAGGAGGCGCACGCCTTCAACGCTTTCGTGACTCAATCAAGTAGAATGTGTTGCTAACCAACACCCATTCTGAACACCAGTTGCAGCAAATGCAATCCGACCAGACTGCGTTGAAAAATGACCCTTCACGCCCAGACCCTTAGCTGGACATGCTGCTGTCGTCACCCGTGCAGATGTCAGCCGCCTTTTGCAGCTGTTGCACACGTGGTAGGCGTTGGTGCCTTGTGTGTGTGAACCTACCTAGTTTCAATGCTCTGTCACACACACAATATTGTGGCCCTGTCCAAGCAAGTATTCTTCTGCTCAAGCAAGTGTTGGACTGGTTGTACGAAGCCAAATAAAACATCAGGAGTTCGGACGAACGCTGATGACGCTTTGACCTCTGGGCGGTAGGTAGGTAGGTGGGCCGTTTTACAGTCCGTAGGGCGCCGCAAGGGCAAAAAGGACCCCTCATCATCAAACGAAAAGTAGGATTAGCAAAACCAAGTTCCCAGAGAGCCTACACAAGGCGTTAGCCCCTTACCAACTGGCCGTTTAAGGACAGCGGAGACGATCTGAAAACAAGGTTACCTCGCAACCTGCAAACGACAGATCAGACTAAATCAAACTGAAAACACAACAACAACTCGCCGCCACCCCGCTGTTCGGTGTGGCGGCGACTGTTTACACTTGGCACACTTTACCTCCACCCCGCTGTTCTGTGTGGAGGCTTCTCAAGTCAAAACTCGGAAACGCTGCTACCTACAACTGCCACTGATGTCAGGCCTCTATGCTGGAGAAGCTGATGAAGCTCAGAAGACGCGCACACACCAGAACCAACAAGGACAAGAGACCCACCCGCAAATCAGGTCAGCGTGCACGTGACACTGGGCGGTGATAGCTTGGGCCTCCGGGCGTTAATCCCACTGATTGAAGTGGAGGTCTCTTGTGCGATTTCTAGCGCCCCGTAGACTGTCACAAGATCCATCCATCCATTTGACGTACCATATTGTTTGTGCTGCTTGGAAGTTTGGCCGCGCAATCTCATGACTGAAATACTGTTTGAGCCGGCGTCTTTTCCATGGCACCCCGTTGCCCGCAACCTGATGCGCCTGCTTGTTGTTTGTGCCGCCTGCTGTGTTGATTCAATAGTATCGAGCACCATGTATGTGTGCTGTAAGGGCGCTTCACATCTGTTGCAGGATATCCTGTGGGCCTGCCTCATGCAGCAGGTGCTGGCATGGCGGAGGACCAAGTCAATGCTGCTGGCCCAGCAGCACCACTGGGACGCGCTAGCGCGCTGTGGCGCTAAGCGTGGGCATAGGTCTCTCCTGCAGTGCCAGGCCTAGGCCTAGAGATGCGGTCAGCTGACCGCATCTCTAGGCAGGGGATCTTCTGATGGCCGTGGCGGAAGCCCTGTGCCTTGGAGGCCTGCCACAGAGCCGGCCTGCCAGGCAGACAGCCAGATCTCCGCTTGAGGGGTTTACAGCCATCAACCTTTGTGCATGGACACACAACAACCTCCGCGCAGTCAATACATTATGCGTGGGCTTTAGGGTTTGAGCTCGCAGATGCGATGTGCATGTGCGTTGATTCGCAGACTCGGCCAAGCCAGCGGTGCATCGCACTGCAAATTTAAATGCCGTTCAGCGACGCCTTCAATCAGCCCGAGCACTCGGAAGTGCTGTTGCTGGTCATGCAGCAGCGCACAGCGTCAGCGGCAAGAGGCCGACCTCACGAGCAGCAGCAGGAAGCGACGAAACGACGTCAAATGCAGCAGCATCCAACAGCATGCAGAAGCAGCATCCAACGGCATACTGTAGTGTCGCCAGCGAATTCGAAGAAGGGCTTCAATCGATTCTGGAACCCCTTTCGCACGGCGTGCCCACAAGTGGCGGCGCAGGAGTCCATGGCAGCAGAGCCTGCAGTCACGACAGCGTGCAGCCAGGACAGCAAGCAGCTACAGATGCACGCACAGCAACAGGAGCCGCAACAGCTCCGCTCAGCGATTCCGCATGAGGATAGTGAGGAGGACCCCCAAAGCGCGGAAACGTAACACCGAAAGCAGCAGCAGCAGCAGCTGCACCAGCACACAGTGCAGCATGAGACGCCGGAAAAACAGGGCACCCTGTTGTGCCAGTACCATACCCACGCAGTCATCCTGAGCACGTCAAGCCAGTTCTTAAAGGCGCAACTGAGCCAAGCATGGCAGCATGCAGGCGGTGCTGCAGGCGACAGCAGCACCGGCGGCCAGGGCTCAGCCATGTCAACCAACGCCAAGGAGCGGCCCGTCGCCGTGCACTTGAGGAAGGATCAGGTCGAGGAATTGAAATGCTGCTGAAGGTCATGTACATGGCAAACATCCCCAATGCAGCTTTGCCAGTGCTGCTGCTGGAATGCCTCACCCTGGCGGACGAGTTTGGCACGCCGCGCTGCATAGACATGCTGCTCACTCGGTTTGCTTCCCTCGAGTACCTTGAGCTGGCCGCTGACGTCAACGGCGCTAGCGCCGTGCCCCGCATCCTTGGCGACTCCATTCCGGAGGTTGCTGCCAGCCCCTGCTTCAATGAGGCCTTGCAAACGGCCCGCAGGTGCCTTGTTGCAGTGACTGGCAATGTCCCTAAAGTGATTCGCAGCGAGGACCTCAGACAGCAGTTCTGCTTGCTGAACTTCAGAGTTGTCCTGGCATGGACAGCGGCAGATGAACTGCAGGTGGTCAGTGAGAACGACATCGTGTTCTTGCTGTCCACATGCGTTAAGGCAGCGCAGTCTGAGGGTGGGCAGGGGGTCAGAACAGAGCAGTAGGAGCAGCTGGCCTACAGTGTGCGGGTCTTGCTGCTGGGCACTGCTTACCAATACCACGTTCTGCCGCAGCTGAGCGGCTTCGGGGACTACTTCACATTGCTGGCCTTCAAAATTTCAACGTCTGTAAGTCACAGCTCCCGAGCTGTCGCAAGGTTTCCAGACTCAGCGCTCAAGCTGACACGCCTGAGTGACATGGCATGGTGGAAGGGTCCACAGGCCTGGGCTGCAGATCCACGCACTGTAGTCTCAGGGCTTTGCTACCAGACTGTAGCCTTATGCTACTCCAAAACCTGGGGAGAGTCTGATGCTCCGAGGATCTCTGGTCTTATCTTATACCTGTAGTCTCAGGGGGTACTACACGCACAGGCGACCGTTGCGGCTGTGAACTCACAGCTACAACTGTGAACTGGAACGTCAGCGCCGCACAGCTGCAGGCGGTGATTGCGGGCACAGCCGCCTCCTAACCAGCAGTGTACCTCAACTGCTTCACGCTCTGTGCTGTAGCCGACACCTATGCATCAGGGGCAGACACTGCCTTGGATGTGTTACCCATCGTTGCTGTTGACAAGATGGACAAGTATGGCCCGACGTGGGAGGTTGGCGCGATCGTGGTGCTCAAGAGTACTCTTGAGTACTAGCGCCGTCACTACACTAGTGCCGTCACTACACTACACTAGTGCCGTCATCAAGGGTGGCGCTGGCATGCATGGCGCTGGCGTACAATATCTCCACCATATAGCCCATTCCTTTCCTTAACCCACGCCTTTGGGCGTAGTTCTTTCTTTCTTTCTCCACCATATTGCCAGGCCTTCATCGACAGTCATGCTCCAGCTCCAGCTCCAGCAAACTGGAAAAGGCAATTCAGGGTGGGGCGAATTCGACACACTTCACGTCAAAGCAACCCCTGCCGAGGCACTACTGAGGGCGGTGGCGTCCTACTTGTGTGGGGATGGCTCGCTGCAGGTACAAATGTGCTTCCAGGGAATAGATTGATTGTCGTTGTTCGAGGAACTGCTTCAAAGCAGCTGCACGTGCACTGCCATCAGCTGCCGCAAGGCATGCGCCAGTTTCCTCCCGACCTTTGAATTCTGAGCTCCTGTGGCCGCTCTCATCACAATGTAAGATAACCCTGTTTGTCGCCTGGTGCTTTACTTCAGTCGGGTTGGGCAATGCAAGCAGCTTGTCACTCTGACTCTCACTCTTACCACATGGGAATATTGGGGAGCGTGTCATGCTGCCTTGCAAACTGCCTCACAAGCCAGCTCCTGCAGGTCAGTGGTTGCCCTGAGGTACTTATGTTATGATGCAGAATTTTACTGCAGTGCTACCCCACTGCTACAAATAGGGACGCAAGAAACACATCTCCTATAGGGATGAAGCTCCTAGCTAGAGAGGAAATGGTCTGTGGCACGCAGCTCTGTAAATAAGAGCAAACCTTGCAAATGCAGATGTTATAGACAGACAGAGGGGGTTACAGGGAGCCACTCAAACTTGCAGAGGGGGGAAACAAGGGAAGGAGCGGCACAGAAGGAAACCATGAAGAATTCGGGAAAGGGAAACAGCAAGGGCCCCACGCGCGAGCAGCGGGGGCCAGTTGCCCCCAAGACCTAAACAAGCAACAGCAACCCCACTGCAAAGAGGTGCAGCACAAGAGCGCAATGGCGCGTCAAACACCAACAAGCAGCGCGTCAACCACCAGTCAAGGGAGCAGCTGGCCTGCGCCGCAAGGCAGCCCCCAAGGGGGTCCCAGGCCAAAACAGGCAGATGTGAAAGCCTACAAAGTCACATGCACCATTGGCACCCTCTTGCAGGGGGCAGGGGCAGCCCAGCGGCGCATCACACTTCTCCTCGGCCCACGCCCAAGGCGCAGCGCGTCTTGCTCCCCCACTGCCACAGCCTCTGGACCCCGGGCAACGTAAGGCCGTTGCCCCGAGCTTCTGCAAGAGCCTGATGGGGCCTTTCCGTTGCTGACTTCTCTTCAGCACAGCCTATGCAAGTCTACAAGCTGCCTCAGGCCATTTGATAACATTCATAAAGATCTTCGTAACTGCCCACGCCGCCGCTGGCTCTCTGCGCTGCCCACCAGCTGCCCCACAGCCAGGCCTGCGCCCTGTCGCGCGTTGCACGCCTGGGTGTGGGCATCTGTGCTCTGTACTGCGTACGGTGACACGTGGCTGGACAGGAACTGGTCTAGGGCCTGGAACTGCGCGGCACCTGCAGCAGGGGCAGAGGGCGGGTGGTTACTGCTTGCCACGCAGCACCGCTTGGCTTGAACGTTGAGGCGGAGGTCATGCCTTAGGGTTTGCAACGCAGGCTCTGAGCAGCACCTGCGGCATCGGCTAGTGGGACAGCCCATGTCAAGGCAGGGCTGTCAAACGGAAAGGGACTCAGAGCTTCTGTCGAGTAGCAACAGAAGCAGAGGCTATACCAGAGGTAATGAAAACGGGTAGATAGCTACAGAAGAAATGTACAGCAAATACCCTGCAACTCACCGATTGTCGATGCAGCCTTGTCGAGTGTGAGCGGCTCAAAGTTGTACAGCGCGCGTACTGCATGGCCAGTGCCAGTACGCCACAGCTCCAGCACCAAGCTGCTCATGAAAGGCGGCCACTCATGCTTCAGGGGCTGGCCAAGCACTGCGGGTGTAGAGGGTGTGGAGGGTGTGGGCTGGAGGATGTGGGTGTTGGATGGAGCTATGAATCTGAGTGCAGGGAGCTGCGTAGGGTGGTGAGGTACTCATGCTCGAGGGGCTGGGCAAGCACTGCACGCGATGTGAGGGGTAGTGCAATGGGGTATAAGGTGACGTCCGTAAGAAGCTCTGCTCATGCTCAAGGGGCTGGGCAAGCACTGCACGCGATGTGAGGGGTAGTAGTGGGTTGGGGTGTGAGGTGACATCTGTGAGAGGCTCTGCTCACGCTCAAGGGGCTGGCCAAGCACTGCGCGAGGCAAAGGTGTTATCACAAGGGCGCAACTTCGCGAATGTGTCTGCAGCAGCCCACCATCATAGCACCACGTGCAACTGTACAACGTGCAGTACCACCACGTACGAGAGCATCACATGCAGTATCATCACGTCCGAGAGCATCACGTGCAGGACCACCACGTGCAACTGCACCACGTGCAGTACCATCACATGCACGAGCACCACGTGCAATACCACCACACGCGGTACTGCCACCACCGCCACACCTGATAACAGCGGCATCAGAGTGCTATCATGCGCAGACCACAGCAGCAGACGCGCCGCCCCTGCCGCCCCCGTCACCCCCGCCGCCCCCGCTGCGTCGGCTCCCCCAGCTGTCGCCGTTGCTGCAGCGCTGGTGAGCAGCGTGGACATCTCAGCGAGCAAGGGCCCTGTGCTGAGGTGCAGCAGCTGCTTGCACGACACGGCAGACTCGGGCGTTGCACCTGCCAATGCAGCGGGCCCACAACAGGGGTGATAAGGTGACGATGCTTTGTTGTTGAGCATTGTCATTGTGGCAGGGTCAAGACAAGGGTCGGCAGGCAGGGCTCAGGACCTTGACCACCCTCCTGGTGCCTCCTTGCATCGCACCTCTGGAGCCCCCTACACCTCAATCTTCCCCCGGCTGAGCACTGACAACCTCACACTTCAACCATGCTAAACACCCTTCTACCGATTTCCCTGCATGACACTGTAAAAGGCCCGTACCCACCCTCCCACCACACCTGGGCTCAGCACCTTGACCACCCTCTTGCCAATTTTCCTGCACCTCACTTCAAGAGCCCGCCTGCCCACTCCCACCACACCTGGACACTCTGGGCTCAACACCCTGACCACCCTCTTGGTAGCTTCCCGATCGATCAGGCGGTACAAGTGGTTGGTCAGGCCTTGGTACAGCGTCTGGTTGTGTACTTCGAGGCACATCACCGCATCCTAAGCGACACATGGCAGGCCAGGTGCGGCAAAAGTGTGAGTACACAGTGGGATGGAAGTGCCACACGAGAAGGAACCACTTGCAACCCCGACCCAGCACTTGCTGCGACGCGGTGCTAAGACAGTTACTGCTGCCATGTTCTGTTCGATCTGCTCACAGCTGTTGTGTTTCATTGCGTCATTACGTAAAGCATGTGCAAATCCGTCACGACACGACACGAAATCGTGCCGTCCGCCTGCTGCACCCTCCCTCACCAGCAGCTGTTTCCAACTCAACCAGCCGCCCAGGTCCTTCGGGGGCAGCTTGAGGAACATCTTGATGCCCTGCGCTGCGTCCCGTCGCCCCTCGCCATCATCCGACATGCCTGAAGGGCAAGGGGAGGTGGGTAGAGGGGGTAGGGGTAAGGGGTAAGGGGTAAGGCAGGGGGCATGGCAGGGGCGAGGCAGACCCGTTGAGTAACGACTGTGTCCCAGTGCCCCTCGCAGTCAACCGACATGCCGAAAAAGCAGGTTGGGTGGGTGCAGGGAAAAGAGGACGACAGGTTAGGGAGGAAAAGGGCCAAGGGAAGGCGCAGTGCTGAGCACAGTCAGGGGCTCAAGCATGCTTGGACTGCGTACTTGGACTGCAACCATCCGTTGCTGTCATTTCAGCTGCCTGAAGGGTGAAGGGAGTGCGACAGGAGGCGAAGGGAGGAGGGTGCAATGGCGCCAGATTCTTCCCACACCTTTCCACACCGCCCCGCTCACCCACGGTCTTGATCGCCCTGTCGGCCTCGGCAAGCAGCATACCCAGTGCCTTGCATGCATGCGCGTTGGCGTACAGCGTCTCGCCCTTGGTCGGCCGCACCTCCACCTTCCACACAGCTTCCTCCGCCTTCCCGGCGGCTTCTCCCTGGTTCCCCCGCCCGGCAAGGCCCTCCAGAACGCCCTGGAGCGTGACCAGCGTGCGGTTGTGGTAGGTGGAGCGGGCCGAAACCAGGGAATGGAGCTGCGTGGGACAGGGGCCAGCAATACATCATTGATGAAGGCACAAAAGATAAAACTCACGATTGATCAGGACACAGTCGGTCGAGAAAATAATCGACCAAGGTATGCTGTGCACGCACCTGTGCCTGGCTGCCCCCAAAGTGCTTGTCCACGTAGCGGCTGCGCAGCCACGCCCCAAACGCGACCGCCTGCGTGCACAGGGGGGTGGGGCATGCAGCACAGATCATCAGAGACCAGAGGCATCTTTTGACTTGAACGCAGGTCGTGCAGGATGCCTCTATGCACCAGAGGCTTGTGTCCTAGGCCTGGCCCCCCTCCCCGCTCGCACATGTGCAGTCGTACAACTGTAATGCACAAATCTGTCACTGCGCCTACTTTGTGCCCTGCGCTTTCGAACGCCCTCGAAACACCCTGTTTGCGCACTTGCAGCTCCCCAAACCGTCACTGCACCTGCTTGTGACCCAAGCCTGACACCACGCCCAGTGGACAGCCGCCTGGTAGGTCCTTGTGGTTGGAGGCGCCCTTTTCCTTGGTCGGGAGGCTGGTGCCCTCCGGAGTGAGCAGCTTCAGTTGTTCCTGAAGCTAGGGTTCAGGACAGAAGGGATGTTTGTTGGTGACTGAAAGCGTGGAGGCAGGCTGGTACCGCCTCAGCTTGAGTTGGTCCTGAAGCTAGGGTTCAGGACAGAAGGGATGTTTGTTGGTGACTGAAAGCGTGGAGGCAGGCTGGTACCGCCTCAGCTTGAGTTGGTCCTGAGGTTAGGGAGCAGGACAGAAGAAGCATTCTTGGTGAGCACTAGTGACTGGTTCCCTCTGAGCTGCAGTCGCTCCTGAGGTCAAGGTTCAGGGTTCAGGAATGAAGGGATGTTTGTTGATGAGCAAAAGTGGGGAGACTGACTGGGGCCCTGTCAGATGGAGTTGCTCCTGTGACCAGAACAGAAGGGACAATTTATCGATGAGCAATAGTGACTGAGTTTGAGTTGTACCTGCGGTCAGGGCCTAGGTGAACTGTTTGCGGCGATGTTGGGTCCTGCAAGTCCTGTCATGTAGGCATGACGCAAACGCGTTTTCCCTGCTGACGGCATGCTAACAACACTCTCTCGCGCCTTCAGCTATCGAGTTGCACCTGCCCAAGCTGGTTGCTCTCTCGACACTAAAGGTTTGTGGCCAACTCAGATGCCACCACCACCCTCTCACACCTGCAGCTTGAAGTTGCACATGCCCTCCCAGCTGAGGTCATGGTCTATGTAGCGATGGGACAGCGGGAGCCGCGCAGCATCCCTGCACATGTTCAGGCGCAAGGCAGAGGGCTAAAAAGCCACTCTCACACCTTTGGGCGCCGTGAGGCCATCAGGTCAAGCTGCTGCTGTGGCTCCTGCTGCTGTGGCTTGCGCATGCTGTCCTTGACTGATTTGTTGCATGGCGGCTGTAATGTTGCCCACAGGCGGGTGCATGTGTGATGCCATGCTGTAAGGCGTTGTTTGGCCCAGTCGCTGCTCCAGCAGCTGCATTTGCTCGCCACACGACTGGCGAAGGGCTCCTGTGCTGACATGCACGCCATATGCAAGAGTGCCTTGCTGCCTCGCCGGTGATGCCCTGACCAGCGCTGCCCTCAGCCAAATGCACCACTGCCAGGGCTGCAACAGCAACAGCATGCAACAGGACATCCTTCCCTCGCCGTGCTGTGCACACCTGAACACCACCAGCGCAAGCTGCAGCGTCGATCCTGTGGGAAGCGCTGCGTCCGATGCTGCAAGGGCGTCAGAATCACGGATTGACAGTGCCTTGGTGCGGGTCAGGTCACGATAGGCTTGCGCGCTGCAGGAGACACAGCTGCACAGCAGCAGTGCGAATATGAAGATGCTGGGCATGGTTGCTGCACGGTGCGCTGTCTTGCGATGGGCCATTGGAGACAATAAACACATCAGCATTCTACACCTCGAACACACAAGATTAATTGCTCTTGTTGAAGACCAACAAGTTTGCCACAACAAGTGGTTTATTGAATGGTTTGCATGCCATGTGTAGAAGCCCCGTTGATTATTGTCCTGGGTTTGGCATGCAACCACGCCATAGGGCACTGATTCTCTCCTACATGCCCTCTCAGAGCCTCTCCGGAGCCTCTCCCAAGGGGATCCCCTCAACGATGCCCCTTCATGCCGCACACACTGGCAAGGCGTGATGAGCAGCTGCTCCCCAACTTCACCTCACTGCACCCTTGGGAAAAATCATTCTTCTGCTCACACCAGGCTCATGTACGGCGCGATGTACAGCGTGCCCAGCTTCAGCGCCTCCATGAAGGCCCACTGGGACACCAGGACACCAATGTTCTGCGCCATGGTCAGACCTAGGGGGGGGGCGGGTGCGGGAGGAAGGGGCATCACGGTTAATCACAGCAACTTGCCATACATGTCACTGAGGGCCTCTTTCCACTGGCGTCCCAGGGGTTCGTAGCGGTCGTTGCTCAGAAGTGTGGTTTTGTCGATTTTTGGCGCAATTGGAGAAAGACCCTGACCCTGCTGTTCATCGCAAGTCACAGGTTCCTCTCAGATTCTCCCAGGTCACAGGCCCCTCTCACATTTTCGCCGCTCCTTGGTGTTGTGCAGCACAAGCGCTTCCATGTGCAACCCCCCGTGCTTGCACACACCCAGCCGTCCCATGACAGCACGACATGGCTTACATAAACAGCGGTATGCTTCAAGCAAATTCATGCTGGCTCAGGAGCCAAGTCTTGGCCCACACCCACCATTCTGCAGCACCGGCGGCAGCAGCGTAATCGCATCGACCATAACGTTGGGGTCTGCGGGGCTGGACACCACGAGCCCTTCCAGCTGCGACTGCATGAGCGCCGTGTATGCGTACGTCAGGTAGCTCAGCTTGTTGACCCAGATGAAGTAAACAGGGATCTGCGGGCGACAGGAAGTGTGGGAAAGGTTTGGGGGAAAGGGGTTGTGTCAGGTGGGCGTGTGGGCGTGCACGTCAACGTGCTCGGCTTGGTGACCCAGATGAAGTAGATGGGGATTTGCGGGTTAGGGGAAGTGTGGGGAAGGTGTGGAGACAAGAAGTTGTGTCAGGGTGTTCATGCGAACGTGCATGTCAGCTTTTTGACCCAGATGAAGTAGACGTGGATCTGCAGGTGGATAGTGTGGGAATAAGTGCGGAGTGGCGCAGAAAGTGTGATATCCAGGGGGCATGCACGAGCGTCACTCGGAAAAATGAATGAGGGGAGCGTTTGGCATGGCTGCACCATAACCATTGCCTGGAAGCCAGGGAAAGAGCGGAGCAGCCGAAGGCGGATCTGCACATGACTACACCATTGACTTGTTGACAACAAGTAGCAAAAAGACTCTGAACATTGGAATTGGAAGCATTACCTTGGTCATCAGGAAGCCGGAGAAGGAGAGGAGCAGCAGCAGGATGAAGGTGAGCATGATGACCGCGTAGGTGGCGTGGGTTGTGACGACTGCGCAAAGCAGCCCTAGGCCCTCAGAGATGAGCTGGAACATGGACAGCACAATCCAGAAGATGAAGAAGAGGTGGGCGCTGGGTTGGAAGCCCACGAAAAAGTACCTGGAAGGTGTAGGGGCGTGAGGAGGAGTTTGTGAGGTGGAAGAAGGGGGCTGTTCGGCAGTTATACGTCCGAATCAGGGCGGCGTTTGGTTGTCTGCTTAGGTCATCTGCTTGCAAAGAGGACAGGACCCTTGAGCGCGAAGAACGGAAAAGGGTGGCCCTTAGACCTACAAACAACCTGTCACCCCCTCCAATAAGCCCCTGCTGCCCCCCAGACCGGCGCCGCTGTTTTGGCTGTTGAGCGACGCGGCAGTCACACAAATCCTGCATTTGCCCACCATGGTGGCCAGTCAGCGAACCCCAAATCTGCGACTCGCCAGCTAGTACACTGACATAACCCTAGGCAGCAAGAGAAAGGGAGGAAGGAGTAAAAGAGATGCACCCTGAGGCCTGATCAACCCTCAGCGGTTATCGTACGTGCACTCACATGACGGCCACGAACACCAGGCACTGCATTACTTGCGCAGGCAGCAATACCAGCGTGCGGGATAAGTACATCGGGGTTATGCCGTACTGCCTCTGCTTCAGCTCGCGGGACACCAGCAGCCGCTCGCTGTGCCACGAAGTAACCGCCGTATAGCTGGGGGTGAAGGACATGACGGCAAATGCAAACTGCAAAGGGGAATCGTGGGGGTGGAGGGGTGAGGGCAGGATGGAGGAGGAGGCTTGACTGGGTGAATGTGGTGTCATCAGCTGGGTGTGAAGGATATGACTGTGAGATCAAACTACAGGGGAGGAGCGTGGGGTGTGATGAGGACAGGATGGAGGAGCAGGAGGCATCATCAAGTGATGCGTCCACTGCCAACCACCTGAGAGGAACAGACGTTGCAGCCAGTGCAAAGAGCAGACAGTGACGGGTAAGGCAGAGGCAGCAGGGAGAGGTTGAGGCGTATCAAAGTGACTGTGGGCAAGTCAAGTCACTTGTAACAAGTAAGACACGACATGAGGGTAGCTGCGAGGCAGCTGAGTGCCAACTGCATCGCTGCAAGCTTAGTAACTGACAAGTGTGGAAGATGGGTCTGGGAGTGCCCCCCACTCACCCAGATGCATGCAGCCCTGTTGTAGATGCCGTCGGCGTCATCAGTGACCTTGTAATACATCAGGCCTGTGTGTGAACAGTGTGGGAGGTTTGAACAGCATCGTCACAGCTGCACTACAAGGCAGTGTGGGAGGTAAGAACGGTGTTGACAAGGCTGCATTAGAAAGCAGAATACACGTAGGAATTTGGTAAGCAGATTGCCCTGAACAACACTGGGGTGCAGTGCTGCCTGCTGTCTTCTTGTTGCGCACCTTTGCACATACTCCAGGCAAAGGCTTGATCCAGCTGCACATATTCCTTGCGTGTTTCTCTTCGTTCATGACTCATTCCTTGCATGCCTCACCCAAAAAAACGCCGATGACAACGAACTGCACTGGGTCCCAAAGAACAAGTTGCTGCAACTCCATGCATCCCTTGCATGACTCATTCTTTGCATAACTCACCCACAAACACGCTGATGACCGCGTACTGCACTGGGTC
>JAWZTI010000128.1:0-54179 GCA_039880955.1 Chlamydomonas urium | reverse complement strand
CGCCCTTTGGTCCACCCTTGCCGCCCCTGCCGCCGCCGCCGCCCCCTCCCGTCGATTTCGCGTCATGCCGCTCTTCCCGCGCATCTGCCTCAAACTTGCCAATCGCCTTCTTCAGGTCAATGATGTCATCCGCCCTGCACAGCATTCCGCAGCCACAGCCAGCAAAGCACAGTCCAGTCACAATCGATAGGAACTATGCATGTACCACCATGCTTGCAGCAGCCTACAGTCCATTAGGCAAAGGAAGCCAGCAAAGCTGTAAGTATCAAACAACTGCGCAAGTCTTTTCCTGCCACCATTAGTTGCAAGTGGGATCACTCCGCACAGCCGCTTCATGTTGTCACCCTTCCATCGTCCTTCCCTCACCTCTCCCTTATGAATTTGTCCGCATAGTTGCTCAGCTTGGTCCGCTCCCCAGCCGTGTCTGTGACGTCCAGAAACTTGCGCCTCTTGCCCATGGGCGCGCGCTCCCCGTCCTTCTCGCCCTGCAGCCGCCGGTCAAACTTGCCCATCGACGCCGTGGAGACACCTGCCTGCAGGTGGGCGCCCTTGATCTGCACGGCGCCATAAGGGTCAGTGTTTGAGTGTGGGGCCTGACGAGTGCGGGTTGCTAGGTGCATATGATTGAATGGCTGCGTGTGCAGTGCCAGTTCACCTGCACAAGTACACCAAGTGCCTTGGCATGGGGAAGCAAGAACATGCGGAAACTGCAAGATGTGCTGCCACGTTGTGGTGGCGCAAGTGCTTCAACATATATGACATGATGGTGACAGGTGAAGACAAGGCCAAAACCTTGTCCCTCAGCAAGCAGGTCCCTGAGAGCACGGTGCACTCCACACACCAGCACCCTTCACATTTTCCCGCACCTTCCCACACCGCGTCTCACCTCATCCTTGAGGTGCTTCCTCTTGCGCCCCTTCTCTCCCTGTGAGTCCCTGGGCCCTAGCTGCGCTGCCAGCCTCAGCGTCGTTGGCAGCAAGCCCCCCTCCTTGAGCACATTCTGAGCGTTCTCCAGCTGCTGCGCTCTGTTCTTCTTCACGCGCTCCTTCTTGGCCTTTTGCATGGCTGCAAACGGGTCCTCGCCCGGCTGCGGGGCAGCAACCAGGGGCGTGGAATGAGGCATGGTCAGTCCAAGCCTCATGGAATGGGATGCAAGTGGCTGGGGTGAACCAATGCACATGGCAGTGCAGCAGGGTGCAGGCACAAGATGAGACAAGCAGCACCTTCATCACAGGTCCCACACTAATGCACTGCCCACACTTGCAGTCTGTACCACTTTTCTACGCTTCCCCGCACCTTGTCTGACGACTTGGCCTCAATGATGGGCAGCTGCGAGTCATCATTCGCCTTGTTGTAACCATGCCGCCGTTTCCACTCTCCAGCGCCCTCGTCAAACAAGAGCTTGCTGCGCTTGCGCTTGGTAATTCCCTTCTGCTGCGCAAATTTCTGCCACTTGGTCATTGCCTTGGGCTTGGGCAGGGGCTTGAACCGTGGCAGCACTGTGCTCGGCCTTGGCAGCCGCGCCAGGCGCCCCCCCTGCACCGCCTCACCCGGCAGGGCAAACAGCTGATTGCTGAGGGACTGCGTGACGCCCCTTGCCAGCTCACGCAGCACCTCATCCCTGTCCTTGCCCTCAAACTGGGCAGGGTCCACAGGCGCCGGGTCAAAAGCCGACAGGTTGCCCAGGTCAAACTCCAGCTGACCCTCATACTCTTCCCTGTGTGACGGATGGGACAGAGAGCATCAGCGGTAGCCTGGAGAGCTTGAATGGCGCTCAAGAGTGCACAACGGGGCAGCGCCTGCACATGCTGCGTTGGGGCTGGCAAATGATGAAGTGGGGATGCTTAAATGAATGCGTGGTGGCAGTGTTACCAATCACAAATATGCCTCGCCCCTTGTAAAGACCCTTCTGTTGCATGCAGAGCTCGACATCTTGCACCAATTCCCTGCGCCACGCACCCGACGTTGATGCCAAGCTGCTCAGGCGTGACTTTCACGACGCCCTGCGCTTCCGCTGATGCCATGGCGCCGGCGGCTGCTAGCACTCCAAGGCAAAGGGCGGCTGGCGTGCGGAAGCAATGTGCGGACGTGCGGGAGAGAGAAACACAGTCGCTCGCGGCTTCAAAGCCTGCGGCGCTTCAAACAACAGCTTCGTTTCTGTTGCTGCTGCTGCCGTGGGTCGTTCACACAATGTGGTATATTGGCATTCAATTGGAACGTAGCTTTAACACCTTGTTGATGCGTATGCTAACCATTGTGTGGTACTGCCAGGGAATAAAATGTTGTCTTCAGCCAGACAGGTCCTGCTGCAGGTCGAACGTGACCTAGACACTGCTTAAGCACGGGTGCCTGCAGGCGCCTGCCTGCGCAGGCAGCTGCCTGCCTGCGCTCAAATGTAGTGTCTTAGAAGAACACGCCCGCCCGTGCACGCCCTGACCTTCCCCCGCTACCCTGGTTTGGCCTGCACCCTGTCAGTGAAGCTGCTGCCTTTTGGCAGCTTGTGGCCGCCTGCCCATGGACGTGGCAGGGGAAGAGCGTGGAATGGCGCCGAAACTCTCTTCAGGATGCCACCATGCACATGAGCAGCAGCACACAGTGAGCACAAGGGACGTACCATCACAGCACTGAATGTGTGGTGCCGGAATGCATTGCTGCCTGCCCTGGCCTTCAGCAACAAGTAAGGCACCAGGTTGTCTACTCAGGCATTCATTTGTAGACAAGCACCCCCCACCCAAAGCCAAACGACATATGCGCACCTTGGAGCGTGCGGTCTGGGGCGTGCACACTACAGCAGGCGGTACAGGCCCCCCGAACTCAAAGTACAGTTGTTTCCGCGAATTGATCTGCAAACTTCGATTGCCCCTTGCTGAGGCAGCCCCAGCAGGAGGCGCCCTCTTGGCACCTGCGTTTGACAGGCCCTTCTGCCCCAGCTTTGCTTGCCATCTGCGGCGTGTTGCCCGCACTTGCCGTGCCTGGCGCAAACACAAACGCATCCGTGCATCCCGGTTCTTGCCGCCAATCACCACCACCTGCAGGCCCAGGATCAGCATCAGTGGCCTTGGCGCCCCTTAATGCCGACTTGGGTGGCTGCTGCGGCTTCAGCACAGCCGCACTGCGCACAGCCTGCGCCTATCCCTGCCCCTGACCTTGCCCTGCTCCTCTTGCAGAAGCCTGAAGCACCTGCTGTGCTGCCAGCTTTGCCTTCTTCTTGCCCTTGGACGTTGAGCCCTGCTGATCATCCCCTGCAGTGTTCGAGAGACCCACTCTGGCGGGCGCCGCCGCCTAAGAATTAGCTGCGCCGGCTCCCGCAACGGCGGTGTCCAGGTGCCGTGATCACTTGACCACCCTGACCTGACGGCCCTGCCACGTCAGCAGCAGCGCCATCCAGCTGCACCTCCGCTTGCGCTTGCATCACCGTCTTCTGCCCCGTCTCTGCCGCCGCCGCTGGTCCGGGATGTAGTCCATGTACTGAGGTACGAGCGGCAGCTTCTTGCAAGGTTGGGTCTAGGGTTTACGGGTACGTCGGTCAAGCCATCAGCATGAAAGAAGTACCACCACCTTGCTGGTGATGTAGCCTTGGCGCCAGTGCACGCTGCCCAGAGTGCGCGCAAGACGATAGTGCCGTGCTTCGACGCCTTCAGGCACTGCTTCAACAGGCTGCTTGCTGCTTCTTCGCTGGGTGCGCCCTGTCAGAGTTAACGCAACTAGCAAAAGGAAGCGCAGTGCCCGGCAGCACGAGCTTTGCACTGATGGCTGGTATCATCGTGCTGTAATACAGGGGACAAACAGGTTCATGAACAGGCAAAGTCCTTACAGCAGTCAATGTATGGCCGCACAAGGATTTCCGTTGCTAGTCAGTCCGTGCTACTGTTGAGCCAGGCTTCAGATTTTCATGTCAGGTGCAATCACCGAGGTGTAATCACCGACGTCTGCGCCCTGCAGTGTTGCGGCTCATGTCGCCAGCCGCAGGGGAAATGGGGCCGCCGAACGGGGTGCCAAAAGGTGTTGGGCCAGGAGTGCCCTGCGGGGTTGTCATGCCTACGCGCAGGAAAACAAAAGTTGTTTTACTCAACCGCAATTACCTTCCATTGTATGAGCACGTCAAGTGGTTGCCTGGTGAGTGGTGCATACCAACGCCCAGCCAGTGCCACTACGTGCCCCCTCATCATACTAACCTGCTATGGGTGTGCTGGGTACCAACGCAGTGCTGTAGGTGTGATGGTGATGCGGGCTGGGACTGTGGCCATGCAGGCTGCCCTTGCCATCAGGTTTGGGGCTCATCGCAGCCATGTGCCTGAAAGAACACAACACAAGTACATGAAATGAGCGTCTGCAATGCATGTACGCACAGGGGCCACTGCCAACTGCCATGCCGCGATCTGCCAAAGTTCCAGTTTGAGCACTCACGCTTTTGATTCCTCAAAGGGGTCGGTGTAGTGCCCCTGAGCCCTGCGCTCCGAGATGAAGGCATCCTTACTGCGCTGCACCTGCATGCCAAAAGCAGATGGTGCAGAAGTGTAGAGTACAGTGAGATCAGCAGCAACGAGACAAAGGTTCATGCTCGAATAACAACGCATGAAGTAAGCTCACAGTGCTTAGTGTGTGCCGTTCGCGCATGTGACAACTACACCTGTGCCCTGTGCAATCAACAAGTTGACTCACACACCAGTGACCCCTGTCCTGCAGCCTCTGTTCCGTCGTTCAGCCCCCTTGCCCCCCTCCCTTTACCTGCTGGTGCAAACGCTCAAGCCGCGCAGCAATGTGCACAAAGTAGTCGTGCATGTGCGAGATGACCAGCGGCAGCTGCTGCACCAGCGATGCATCATCGCCTGCGCCCATGGCAGCCGCCACCTGTGAGGGCAGCGCCTGCTCCAGCTCGGAGATGACCTGGCGGTAGTGCTCCAGCGTCTGCTGGAAGCCCTGCACAGAGGTGTGCATGCACGCGCAGTCATGTCATGCGGCTGTGGGCTAAGGATGGGTTCGAAAACCCCGGGGCTCAGAGGCCCAGCAGCTGGCACACACCTGGATGGCCTGCTCGAGATAGGGCGAGGGAAGCACGACAGGCGACGCCAGCAGCTCCTGCACCTGGGGCGGGATGATCTGGCCTGCAAAGGCGCGGATTGCATGGCATCCACTGAACATGTGCAATCCATGCAGCGAACGTGTCGTGAACCGCATAAGCTCCGTGCAGGTGCGTACCAACACATGCACTACTCTAACTGACAGCTGACACAACAACATCACCAACGTGACTGCGCTCCAACCCTCGTTCGAGCAAGTCCTGTACTCTGCTTCCTTCTCACCCTTGTATTGCTGGGGCGCATCCCTCCACAGCTTCGCACGTTGGAAAGTTCGCACAGCAGACTCGGTGCTCCTTAACAGGCGCAGTACTTTCTGCGCCATGGTCGAAAGGCAGAGCAGAGGAGTGGCGCCACAAATGCCGCTCAAGACAGGCGAGGGCCAACGCAAGTGCGGCGGCTCACGCTGCTTGATACTGCAGGTGTTAGGTGAAGTGGCAACCCACGCCCTAGATTGGTGACAAAGAGAGGCCACAGCCCTGCTGGTGTTTCTTTCATACGGGCAATGCAGGCATGGAGCAACGTAGCTATGCCACCTGAACACCTACATCATGTCAGTGCTGCTGTTCGTTCGCTGCAGTTTTCCCTGACAAACATTGCCTGCCATGCCTGCACTACCCTACCCACTGGTACCCACCTCCCTGAAGTCTGCCAATGCTTCGTCATCCGCGCGGATTGAGTTGAGCAGGCCCTGCAAACTCTGCTTCAGGCCGGTAGTTTCTTCTTCAAGGCTCTGCACAGGGGCGAACGCAGTTACTCAGAAACAAATTGTTTGCATTTGTTCACACGCTAAGCACCGCATCATGTAGTGCACTTAGGTGTTTTGCCAGGGCCATAATGGTGATAGATGCAACGCCACAGCGCAAAAGACTGCTGAGTGAGGTCGGTGCACCATGCTGTCAACTGCGCACCTTTTTGATGGAGGCGCTGCCGTGCAGCCTCTGATCCCGGTCCAGCTTCTCGCAATCTTCCCGATAGCTACTGATCTCGCGCCTGCCATGCGCGGCCATGCAGCAGCACAGTCAGCACTAGGTGCACTCAACATCCCCGTCATGCCAGGCAACAACAACGCAACCATGGCAGCCCATGTTGCTCACACGATGGCAACTTACTGGATATCTTGCAGGTCCTTTTGCCGATCAGCGGGAAGGTCATCATAGCGCGTGCTGTACGTAATCAGGCCAGGCTGCTGCTGTTGCTGTTGCTGCTGCTGCTGTGACCCTAGCGCGCCAGGCGTTGTGCCCCCTGCGCCAAACATGCCGCCTGTACTGGCACCAAATATGGACGGCGCTGGGCTTCCAAACAGCGAGGGGGCTGAGGCTGCAGTGCCAAAGGCAGGTGCGCTGCTGCTGGTCCCAGCTGTGGCAGAGCCAAACAGAGAGGGAGAGCTGGTGGTAAACGAAAAGGCTGATGATGAAGCCGCCGCAAACCCAAACGGCGACGGTGCCGCAGGGCTGGCTGCAGTGCCAAACGGCGAGGGCGCTGTGGTTGATCCAAACGCTCCTCCTCCAAAGGCAGTCGCTGGTGCTGCGCCGAAAGCCGGGGCTGATGCAGCGCCAAAGCCTGGCGTAGAAGCAGCGCCAAACGCTGGTGCAGATGCAGCGCCAAATGGGGCGACTGACGACCCCCCAAATGCGGGTGTCGATGAGCCAAACGCCGGCGCAGAGTTGAACGAGAACGATGCCATGGTTAGCTCCCAAGGCGGAATGCGCGCGGCGCAACAGGCTATGCACAGCAAGGCGTGGCGCGTTCATACTTGTTTAAAAAAACCTTCTGGTCAGACAAGGTATAATTGAGCTAGTCCCTAGCCCTCCAGTGGCACTGTGACACTGGCACATGAAAGGATATCCTCTCGTTACATTTGGCATCCTCAACCGTCCAGCATGCCGTCAGGGTGCGGTGCATCTGGCGCCACTGCAGGCATGTTGCACGGCAGTCGCATTTGCAGACATGAGAATTAATGCTGCCTGGTGCGTTGCAGAGGGTACTGGCTGCCCTGCCAACTGCTGCAAGTCCACGGCCTGCGAAAATCACGACTATGCTTCCCCTGCTGCCAGCTCATTCATGATTTCTGCTGTGCTGGATGTAGGACTGCATCCTGAAGTCCTCATAATTCCAGGGCAGAAACTCGAGCGCGTTCCTGTGCATGCATGTGGAAAGTGCATGGTGGCAGTGCATGGCTGCATTGCCGCTGCTGGCACCCACATTGAGACACCCATTTGTGCAGGTGCTGGTGCCGCCACTCATCATAGTCCCATGGCTCCTGCTGAAGCAAAGGCCTGTCAGAGCATTATTGAAGCCAAACAAGGTCGCGTCATTCGGCGTGGCATGATCAGGCAGCATATTGCAATACCCCTGCAGCTGGCTAGCCTGTGTCCCCCCACTGCTGGCACCTGCCTGTAGTCATCCTTCCAAACATACACGTCTGCCGTACACTTCGTGCCGTCCTGTTGGAGGCAGGGCGATCAAGTGAAGCCAAGCATGACTCTCACTGGCACCTTGCACAACTTGCGCAACGCTGCAACTGCAGGTGAGTCCCACACCTCGAGGACGGGTTCAACGGTCTGTCTGTAGTATTCCACAGACTCATACGCTGCATGGGAGCACCGGGCGGGTCATGTGTTAGCCTGCAAGACTTGCCTTCAAGGGTGCTGACCTGCAATCCCCAGCCTGCCTCACCATCCAGAATCGCCAGCTCTGCTTCTGACAGCTCCGATAACAACTGCAGCCACAGGTGGCATGCACAGGCCGTCACTGGGCCGCATTTGGCACAGCTGATGTTGAACCCTGCCAGCACGTGGCCGCACCTTGCCTCGAACCACCGCTTCCGGCACCGGGTCGGGGACAATGGCAGGGAACACCTCACCCTTGACGCGGTACCTGGTGTACCCGTGCAGCGTGGCGCTGCGCATAGGTGGAACACGCCGGATGAGTGTCTGAACGACCTCTGGGGCCATCAGGGTACCATATACGAACGCAGAGCCGCCCATCGCAACGTGCGGGCGCTGCAAGGCCATGTGGGCGGACTGTTGCAACGCTGGCTCCATGCTATTGCCCTATACAGGAGACCAGTGCTAATGGCAGCCCGTTTGATTGTGTATGTGTTTCTGCCATTGATAAATTGCCCGTGAGGCACGACTGCAACATGATGCTATCGGAACCTACCAAAAGTATGCGACCTACTGCAACTCTACCCAATAATCAATCAGGCTGTGCAACGAAAGTTACCAGCGCTAGCGTGCAACGCGACGTGCAGGTCCTAACATCGCGATAATCATGATTTTTCCACACTGTGATTGAACTTGGCGGCCTTGGCGACCACGCCAGCAGCAGCAGCTGCGAGCACTGCAATTAGCACGATGGAGTGCCTTCGCCGCCACAGCGCACAGGCGGCGTCCACTTCGCGGCGCTTTCAATGTCCCAACGTCATCGGAATGCCGCCTGCACGGGGCCTGGTAGCGCATCGGGTCAGCCAGAGACAGCCATGCATGCGGCTAAGCGTCGCCGCAGCGGGAGCTGCGGACCCGGGAGGACCCAGTGACGAGGCCTCCACATCAGGCCAGGAAGCCCTGGAGCGCTGGCGCAAGCTTTGGGACATGGAGCAGTTCATGGGAGACAACACTTTCGCAATCCAGTCACCACTCAACCAGGAGCCAGACATGGATGACCCTGAGTGGCAGTCAAAAGTCACGGTAGGAGCGAGCGTGCACATGCATGCATGAGGTGGTCAAGCGGCCAGCAATAAGCAGTGCCTGTGTGTGAGTCTGCCACTCACTATGCTGTACCTGCTGCTTTGCCCGTCACACACACAGGACTGGTACGAGTTCTGGAACCACCAGAAATGTGAGGGGAGATGATTCAGCAAGCGCAGCCACCATTTGTCACCCTGCTCAGTCAGCAGCTCGTTTTGTCAAAGGGGAATTTTCACGTAGACAGAGCCGCTGCAGAAGCAACGCCTCTCTCAATTCACCCTTCCTGATGGGTCTGCATGCTGTAGGGGACTATGAGATTGAGGGCGTTGACGATGAGGTGGACGTGGGCGGCAAGACGCCCCTCATGTCCAGGTCCAGGATCAACAAGCTTATACACGCCATCCGCGACAGCAAGCTGCGCTCAGACGTCCAGAATTGGCTGCCGACGGTGACGGAGCCCATGGAGCACATCAGCACGTGGGACGCGCCGCCCGTGTTCCCAGAGCGCACGCCGCCCAACCCCATGTACAGCTACTGCGATCTGCGCGCCGTCACGGAGAAGAAGGCTCGCAAGGACATGATGGACCATGAGTGGAGGCGGCGCCAGGAGCAGCTGGTGGGGCGGCTGCAGTACCCTGATCCCTACAAGTCCGATGTGCGCTTTGAGCATTTTGGGAAGGACTTCCAAGAGCTGGAGTGGAGCGAGAAGCGCATCAACAACCTCATCACGTTGGGCGGCGTCGCTGCACGGCCAGAGGACCACGGCGCCATGGTGGAGAACCCGCTTGTGTGCATCGACTATGTGCAGACCATGGGCGTGCACCATGTGGAGGAGACAGAGGACTTCCTGGAGTCGATTGGGCATCTGGCAACGCCCGAAGACGAGGCCAGGTTTGAGGAGGAGGTGGTGCTGGACGCTCAGGACATGCTGGGCCTGGATGAAGATGACTTCTTCCTGAACCAGGAGCTCGAGATGGAGGAGGACGAGGAGTACATTTTGGAGGGAGAGGATGAGCAATGAGGGTGTTGCACAGCTTGCTGCAAGTCCATGTCTATCAGGTCAATTTGATGCTGTTCTGACTCTTCAAGGACTTCTATGACAAACTTGCTTTCTTTGGGCCCACACACTGCACGCTGACGCACCATCGCCCGGCTGTAGGCCGCATACAGTGGTAGAATCTGCCAGTTGTCACATTCAGTGCCTCCCATTTTTAAAGTGACTTGGTAAACACACCTCACAGTGGGACTGCCTCTCCACTTCATGTGTTACAGTGACAATGGCAATCACAGTGACTATCTAACCCATTTACACTGTGAGGTGTGTTTACCAAGTCACTTTAAAAATGGGAGTCACTCAATGTGACAACTGGCAGATTCTACCACTGTATGCGGCCTATAGCCGGGCGATTTACGGTTTACTGTCCGAAATCAGCTGATTTCGGACATTAAACCGTAATATCATAAATTTATTTTGGCAAAAGCGTCTTGATGGTTGCACGCATCTGGGACCCATTCGCAGCAATGGCTGCCGATTCTAACGACGACAACACCTGCTTGTATTGTGGCGAGGAGCTTGATGTCGACGTCCCTCGCGCTCTGCCCTGCGTGCGCCTTGTTTGCCCTGGATGCGGCTTCCGCACCTACCACAAGGTGCGCCAGGGGTTCAGTTGCGCAGCGTCGGCCGTGAACGCACCGGCTCGATCAAGGCGCATGCGCGCCCATTTGGCTGTGCATGCTGTGCATGCTGTGCATGACTTGATGCGCGGCAGGACTGCATTGCCAGCTACCTGCGGCGATACAAGTGGCATGCTGATGGCGTGCGGGCAGGTGCAGGCCTGGCTGGGTTTGTCTGCCCGCGTGGCAAGGATGAGTTGGCGACGCACCTGACGAACGTTTCCTCGTGGGCAGCGTTTGGTGCCTGCAGCGTCGCGGTAACAAAGGCATGGGCAGCAAAGATGTGTGATCTGCTAGTGGGCGTTTCATTGGGTGTCTGTGTTGCTGCTGTTTGCATGGCATGTGAGCACAGGCAAGCTGGAGCTTGATGACAAGGCACAGTGCAAGTGCAAGATCACCAACACCACCCTGGTTGTTGTCAAGAGTGCTCAAGCTGAACACAAGAAGGCCTCCAGGGTTGCAGTCATGTCTCAGATCCAAGAGCAGCTGAAGCAGCAGCAGGCACAAAAGCGGGCCACAAAGCCACAGCAGCAGCAACAACAGCGACAGCAGCAGCAGCAGCAGCAGCAGCAGCATCAGCAGCAGCAGCAGTGGCAGCCCTGTCCCTCTGCTGTCGCAGCTGTGCCCCAGGTCCCTGAAGCGCTGCGTGCGCGCCTAGCTGGACCCGAGCAACATGAGGTGCCTGGCATGGAGTTTGTGTCGAATAAGAAACCAAAGGCAAAGAAGAAAGGAGCGGCAGGGGGTGCAGGGGCCAGGGCAGAGGCGGCACAAGGAGTGCAGGCGGCAGGAGCAGCAAGGTCGTCTGCCTCCACACATAATACTGCTGCTGCGCATGTGGGTGGAGGTGGCTCTCGCGCTGAACTCAACTCCAACAACTGGGTGTCAAGGTGAGGCATGAGGACCTGGGCAATGCAGCAACCTGCGTTTGTAGCCACCATTTTGCCTGCTGTACGTGCGGCCGCTTGCAATTGTATGACATGCCATGCCTGTGACTCTCCGCCCTCTCCCCTGCGAATGATTGCCTGCAGCGTGGACGCATACAACAAGCTGCTGGCTCAGCTGGGTGCGGGCAGCTCTGACGAGGACGAAGACAGCAACGCTCAGGGACAGCAGGCACCACAGACCCCTCCCCTCTCGATTGAGGGAAGCGAGGGTGGTGCATCCTTCGGCGTTCCTCTTGCCGCGAGGGGGTTGGAGGATGAGGAGGAGGACGGCGCTTTAGACGTGCTGCAGAGCGTGCTGGGGGTACTGGCTGCATTTGGTGTGGAGCTGCCGCTGGGCTCTCACACTTCGCCCGAGTGGCTGTGCACGGTGTTGGGGGCGCTGGACAAGCTAGCGCAGCAGGGGTGAGTATTCAAGGAAGTGGAGTGGATGAGGGGAGCAAGGCAAGGAAAAAGGGTTGTTGTGATGGTATGTCATGGCTTGGTTAGCACAACAGGTAGCAGCGGCCTGGCCATGCTGTCCCACTCCCAGCGCTGCTTGCAATTCGCAATGTCCTGTGACTGCACCCGGTGTCTGCTTGCCCAAGTGTAGGTACGATGTGAGCAGCTTCAAGGACGCGGTGCAGGAGCAGCTGCAGATGTGCAGTGCCGGCAGCAATGATGTTGCAAGCGGCAGCAGCAACCAAAGCAGTGCAGGCGGCGGGTGGGATGGGCATGGCCTCACCACACCTACCCCTGTAACTCAGGGGGAGGGGCAGCAACAGCAGAGCATGTGCAGATGCAGAGCCATCATGGGCGCCTTGTATCCATCTGCCCCTGTAGTGAAGTCTGCACAAGCTACCACTTGGGAAAGTGCTGTTCCTACACTGCCTCCAAATGTCAGCACCACAGCTGTCGCTGAGAGGTCAACATGCATGCCAGACGCTCTGGTACGCAGCGGTATATTCAGTGCGCCATCTACGCAGGCGGCAGCCCCCGTCACAGCTGCCGCTCAAGCTCCAACCGCTGCGCCCAGTTTGTCTGCCCAGGACGCTGCCCTGACAGCAGCAGTTGCAGCTAGGAATGCGCTTCCGCTGCACCTGGCCCAGTCGCTTGCCCTTGCGAGCTTCTCGCCCCAGCACAGCAGTGCTGGCAGTGGAGCAGCAAGTGCCACCAGTCCCCTGACACAGCAGCGGCAACTGCTGCAACACCTGCAACCGCAGCTTGCAGCATCCAGCACTCACACCAGCTTCAGCGTCGGCCTTGCAGCCCCCATGTCGGCATTCAGCAGCTTCTGCACGCCAGCCATACCCCAGGGAACCTCTTTTATGGCTCCATCGTTCATGCTCAATCCAATTACAGCAGGCCAGTGCCAGTCCCTGTTGCACCTTCTCAACCTGAATGGCAGAGGCAGCGCTCCTGCACTGCAGAGCAACACCGCAGCACCTTCCAATCAGCTGCCCCTGTATGCCACCACAGGACCTGCCGGCGCCTCCTGGGTTGCAACGGCTACTACTCCAGGCGCCCCCTCACACTGCTTCTCAAACGTCAATGGCGCAGCCATTTACCACCAGGCGCAGACACAGCCCACGGGCATACCTGGCCTGTGGTGGCCTAACAGCAACACAGCAGTCCATGCCCAGCCCAGCTTCCACACACAGGCGTCACCATCCTCTGTTCCTCCTGGTGGTCTTCAGGCCTGCGCACCGCTCCTGACCAGCTCTACTATCGTACCTCTCCCGCTTCCTGATCAAGGACTCCAGCCTGTGCACCCCATCGGGCGGGCTTCAAGCTTGACGACGCCCTGCCAGCCAGCACCCAGCAGCACCAACGGCGGCAGCGGTGGTGCACAACAGGACAAAGACAAACACAGCGATGACCTTCAGGAACTCTTGTCACTCTGCCTGCCCGCATAGGCATGAACAGCTGAGATGTGTTCAGCAGGGTCGCATAAGGACTGAGCAGCAAATGGTGTTTTTAGCTTGGGCTGCAAGGCCAGCGTAGTGGCGAGGTGTTATTCAGGTCTTGGGCTGACCATACAGCTCGCAGACATGCTTGCACTTTCATACGCTGTTGCTGGATGGCTGCATCATGCAACCTGCATTGCGACAGGCAACGCAACATCTTCCAAGCAGCTCCTTTTCAGTAAACAACCTGTGCAGCAGCTCAACGGCCAGAAGCTTGTGGCGGCTTCATTTGGAATTGTATGTTGCATTGGCTAGAGGAATTGATGTGCAAAAGGAGGTACAGTGTGAAGCATGGCATGCTTGTGCGTGGTTCAGCACTGAGCTTGACAAAGAGTGCGATGCTTGCAGTTGCTTGTGCTGAGAAGGGCAGATATTTTATGAAAAGAATTTTGGGAAATCTTCTACAGAAAGAATCGTAGCCTCCATCTTCATTGCGGCCGCTCTGGTGCGCAGTTCATTTCAGACGGCCATTAACGCATGTAAATCCCAGCATAGAGCTCCGCAAGTTGGTGGAGCTTGTCAGTGCTTGCTCACAGGCTTGAAGAGCTGCTTGCCGATGCTGCCATACGCATAGCAGTACATCAGAGCCATGCAGACTGCACCAGCGATGGTGTTGCCAACCTGCGCGAGGGGTATCAACAGGAGGGAGAGGCAGTTGAACACAAGCGCTGCAGGCTCTATGTGCCGTGTGTCATGACAAAATACAACTTTGCCCATTGCTTACCGTTACGGGGATGAGGTTGGAGCCGATGAACTGGCTCCATGTCACCTGGGCGCCCATGGTGATACCCAGGGGGATGATGAACATGTTGGCGACAGAGTGCTCTAGGCCGATGGTGACGAACGCAGTAATTGGGGGCCACAAACCCAGCAGCTTGCCGGGAAGCGAGGAGGCAGCCAGACAATGGAACACTGCCACGTTGACAAGCCAGTTGGCAAGGATGGCCCTGACAACACAGGGGCCCAGCGCGTGCGAGGTCTTGTACACTGCCATCTTGGCGGGCATCGGGTTGCCGGCAAGAATGTTGATGTAGCTGACCGCAGCCACCATGAGAAGGCAGCCCACCAGGTTGCCCGAGTACGAACAGAGCCAGCTCTTGGCCAGGTCTTGCAGGCGAACCTTGCCCTCCAGATAAGCACATACGACGGTGAATGTGTTGCCGGTGTACAGCTCAGCGCCCCCCAACATCACCATCAGGAGTCCGACAGGAAACACCATGGCCGCCAGCAGCTTGTACAACCCGTAGTTGCTGGCAGCCAAACCTAGGTGACACGTCATGAAAAGCAACGTCAGGCCAGTATCGTCGCAGCTGCCTCCCTGCCAAAGCGTAGATGCCAGGGTGTGCCATGTACAAACGCTCATGCACCACCGACTGATCATGCCATGTTGTGAGCACCTACCTGGCATGTTGCCACTCAGTGTGAACATGAGTAGGCCGCCAAAGGCAATGTAGCAGCCTGCCATGATGCCCAGGACGAAGATCTTGGCAGCAGGAAGGCTGGCTTTGTATGCGCCTATGCTGACAATGTTCTGCAGTGCCAGACAAGGCGCAGCAAGAGAGGTCAGTGAACAACTGGATGCTACGAATATTGTGCCTCTTGACTCTGATTTCACGGCTGCGTACACTGGCATGCAAAACGCATGAACCCAACCCCACCTCATAATTGCTTGCTGGTGACAGCACCTCTGGCCTGGCCTCCTGCACTACCGCCGCTTGAGGTTGCGGTGGCGCTGGTTGGTAATGATGATGCAACGACGTTGCCACTGAACCAGGCAGCGGCAGGGGAGGCAACGGTTGTTGCGCTGCATGAAAAGAGCATCAAGGACTGTCAGGCTTTCACCTGGCTCAAGTGCCAGCTGTCGGCCTCACCTGTAACATGGCACTCAGGATGTTCCGGCAGCGATCGCGCCTGCGCAGAGCTTGCGACGTGTCGGCTGGCTACTGCTGCACGTCGCAGACGCAGGCAGTAATATGGCCGCCGAGACAGCAGCAACATGTCGGGCCCGGTATGCGCTGCAACAGAGCATTGCGTCTGCATTGAGGCCAACGGCGTGCGCCTTGTTTGCAAACGTGCTGGCAATAATGTTGGTGTCAGACATCGGTGTGACGTACCGGTATGGACTGGCATGTCGGTGCTGGCGAAAAAGTTGCCCTTGTTGAGCTAACATACTGTGAAACATCAGCAAAGCGACAGAATATTTCATTGCACAGCCACCAAAGGCACCAGTGACCCACGTCTGCACAGCATGGCACATCAGCTGGTAGGTGAGCACTCGTCACTCAGCGCCAGCATGCACATTTCATTGCAACGAGAAGCTTCACAGCCACACCATGCCTGCATCGTTTGTCGTAGCAGGGCAGAGCTACAGCCAAACAGCACAGTGCACAACTGTATGCAGGGTACAAGGCGCATGAACAAAGTGACACTGTGCAACATGTGCTTGAATGAGCAATCGCTTTGGTAACACACAGCCTGTACACCAGTGTTTCAGCATGGATGAGGATGACGTGCAAACTTGCAGTAGGCTTGCAGGCGTGCACAACATCCGACATGCAACCAGACGCTGACCCATACATCACTTGCAGCAAGCGCGGCCATGGATGATGCCATCGTTGTTCACTATCTTGCGCTATACCTGGGACGCAAGTGTCCTGCTCACTTGCTTGACCACATGGCAGTTCAAGCATTGTGTACTCACTGAGGGTTCAGCAGTGTTCTGCAGCTGCATGCCATTACGAGCAGTGTCTGCTGTTGCACTGATGTGACAAGTGATTTGTAACATTCAATGCAGGATGCACACTGAAAGTGGCACCAGCATGCTTCCATGCAGAAAGTGTTGGGAATCAGATGGTGCCTGCAGCCCAAGAGGCAGAGATGTGTAGCATAGCAGCGCTCATAACTCCTGGTTGTGAAGAGTCCTCTTTGTTAAGAAATGACACTCAATGCACTCCATGGTGCAACCCTGCTTACCACATGGACGCGAACGCTCTTTGAACACTTGCACAGTGTGGTGCTCATGCATGGGCATGCATGGGTGACCTTCCTGGATCTTGACACTACAAAAAGAGTAGCTGGGCTCAAAAGCTGGGTGTCGACAGGTCTGCCTGCCTGCCGCGTCCCAAACCCAAGTTCCTTCGAAGTGTGGACTGTCCTCGCAGTATAAGCAGCATCGTCCTTGCATATGAGCGCACAACTTGGCTTGCTCCCGCACCGACTCTCCTCTCTTCCACCAGCCTTTCGCCCAGCCGCGTCAGTCCCTCGAGTGACTCTTCCTGGTCAAGGCAGCGAACAATGCGGTGCGTGTGCCCTGGGACCGCCAGCATAATGCTGCTGCTGTAGCGGGCAGTGCCAGGGCATGCCCAATAGGCCACGGGTCACGCTGGGACGACACCTAGTTGCCCATCTGAACTCGCCACCAGCCCTACCGTTTCTGCAATGCGCGCAGTGAGATCGTGCACATCCAGGGCGGCCAGTGCGGCAACCAGATTGGTGCCAAGTTCTGGTGGGTCTCAAGCCTCAGGCGCCTGGGGGCCGCGGCCCCATACACTGTGCAGCGTTTCACGAAACAGCTGTCAGTCAGCGTGCAGCGCAGCGCCTCACCAGCTCATGCGTTCATGGTGGCAGGCCAGGCGGCCAGCGCTCTGCACAGTCCACCTGTCGATGGCAGCTTTATGGGTTGACCGCCCGACTCACAAACCCGCCCTCGCTCTGCGCCCTGAACAGGGAGGTTGTGTCCGACGAGCATGGCGTCGATCCCACCGGTACCTACCACGGTGATTCAGACCTGCAGCTGGAGCGCATCAACGTGTACTTCAACGAGGCCACTGGCGGTGAGTGCCTGGCAGGCACTGCCTATGGTGCCATGTGCCGCGGGTGCTGGATTCCCATGTTGGCTGTCCACCATACAGCGCAGCCCTGCTGCTGTCCCAGCAGCTGCCTGCGTTCCTGCCATGCTGACGTGTTTCCTGCACATTCTTGCTGCTGGCTGCAGGCCGCTATGTTCCCCGCGCCATCCTGATGGACTTGGAGCCCGGCACCATGGACTCCGTCCGCTCTGGCCCTTATGGCCAGATCTTCCGCCCCGACAACTTCGTTTTTGGCCAGACCGGTGCCGGCAACAACTGGGCCAAGGGCCACTACACTGAGGGCGCTGAGCTGATTGACTCGGTGCTGGATGTTGTGCGCAAGGAGGCTGAGTCATGCGACTGCCTGCAGGGCTTCCAGGTCTGCCACTCGCTGGGTGGTGGCACGGGCTCTGGCATGGGCACCCTGCTGATCTCCAAGATTCGCGAGGAGTACCCCGACCGTATGATGCTCACCTTCTCGGTGGTGCCATCGCCCAAGGTGTCCGACACCGTCGTCGAGCCCTACAATGCCACCCTGTCGGTACACCAGCTGGTTGAGAACGCGGACGAGTGCATGATCCTGGACAATGAGGCCCTGTACGACATCTGCTTCCGCACCCTGAAGCTGACCACCCCCACCTTCGGTGACCTGAACCACCTGATCTCCGCCGTCATGTCCGGCATCACCTGCTGCCTGCGCTTCCCCGGCCAGCTGAACGCTGACCTGCGCAAGCTGGCCGTCAACCTGATCCCCTTCCCCCGTCTGCACTTCTTCATGGTCGGCTTCACCCCGCTGACCAGCCGCGGCTCCCAGCAGTACCGTGCCCTGACCGTCCCCGAGCTGACCCAGCAGATGTGGGACGCCAAGAACATGATGTGCGCCGCTGACCCCCGCCACGGTCGCTACCTGACTGCCTCGGCCATGTTCCGTGGCCGCATGTCCACCAAGGAGGTTGATGAGCAGATGCTGAACGTGCAGAACAAGAACAGCTCCTACTTTGTCGAGTGGATCCCCAACAACGTCAAGTCCTCCATTTGCGACATCCCCCCCAAGGGCCTGAAGATGTCTGCCACCTTCATCGGCAACTCCACCGCCATCCAGGAGATGTTCAAGCGCGTGTCCGAGCAGTTCACTGCCATGTTCCGCCGCAAGGCTTTCCTCCACTGGTACACCGGTGAGGGCATGGACGAGATGGAGTTCACTGAGGCGGAGTCTAACATGAACGACCTGGTGTCCGAGTACCAGCAGTACCAGGATGCCTCCGCTGAGGAGGAGGGCGAGTTTGAGGGTGAGGAGGAGGAGGCGTAAGCAGCTGGGCAGCACTGTGCCAATCTTGGCGATTCGCTCCGCTGTATCATAGATTGACAACATAAACTTGTTTTGACGTTTGACGCAGCTGTGTGATTTTGTACACCTTTCCTGGTGGGGCTGCCGTGACCCATCTTGTGACAAACATTGGCCTGCGAACAACCAATGGTAACGGTACTTGTTTGTATCTGCTCAGAGAACCCCTTGCTGGGAGGTTGCCAGCGCATGGATGACAGTTCGTCCATCCGTGGGTATCAACCCACACACAAAATGCGTTGCGTTTCTTGCCCAACACCCCACACCACCAGTGTTGCTCTCACTCGGTGGCTCCAGAGGCCTGGCAGTGGAGGGTTAGAGCAAAGCGCAGGATATCATGGCCGCATCTTCGGTCATTTCGGGCAAGGCGCTTCAGGAAGAGGTGACGGCGCAAAAGTCGGCCCAGGTCATGTGCGCCAGTGTTGCATGGTGCTGGCGTTCGAGCGCATCCCGCTGTCCGCTTGCCGGCGCAGGTCGAAGAATTGGCGCTAGCATGCCCCATGTTGCTACCCAGCATGACGCCAAAGGGTTACCAGGATGAAGACTTGCTGCGGCTGGCACTCCTGCAGGGTGCGCAAATCTGGGTCAGCCCTGCCTGCCTGCATTCACCTGCCGAGGCAGGGGTTGGTGCATGTGTTTGCCGGGGTTGGCGTGGCTTGTAACGCTGCTGGTGTAAATTCTTCACCGCTCTCCCTCGCACATGCAGGGCCATCAGAGCGCCAACAATTGGAGCAGCTGTGTGTAGCCGGGTCCAGCTGCCAGTCTTGCTGCATGTGTGCAGCACCAGGGCGGGCAGCGGCACCATGTGAGCCTGGGCAGGATGAGGAGGCCAGCACGCTGCGCTTCACAACCTTCACGCGCGTGAATTTTCTGGACAAGACAGTGCAAATTACACAGGGCGGAGTGAGTGCTGGGGACTTGAGCAGCTGCGCTCACATAGGCGTGCATGGTGCACCACAAATAGCAAGCACAGGCCTGCTAGGGCTAACACATTGGGCGTGGCCGTCGTCACCCAGCTGACTCCTGCACACTGTGCTGCTTTGTTGTGCTGCAGTTTGCATGTGGACTGTGCAGAGCGGCTGTGGATACGTGGCGCATGCTTAGATTCGGCGCGGTGAAGGTCAGCAGCGACAAGCCAGACCGGTGAGCAATGCCCAAGGCATGCATTCTTGCGGTTCTGCAACCAATGGCTTGCCTTGCTGCTTTCTAATTGCTAGCATTGCTCAACTGCCCATGGCAAGCTGGCCGTTATTCTAATTATGCACACTGCAGGTGTGAGCACTTTTATCCACCGGATGCCTGGGTTCCTGTGCGCAGGTGTTCCCTGCTGCAGCAGGTCTGTCTGCACCTCGCAGCCGTCAATCGTGCCTCTGAAGACATCTTAGGCAGCAGCGACCTGGCAGTGGCTTGGGCGCAGGAGTTATACAACCGAGCATACAGCTTGCATGTGGTGGCAAGGTGCGTGAGGCAAAAAAGGCAGAATGCAAACATTCCTTGCGTAAATATTTGCTCCATGCTGGTAGGCATGCCGAGTGAAAGATGCGCTGGCTGTGCGCTGACCAGTGAGTCCTTACTTTTGCATGCCTCTGCAGCAATATTGTGGGCTGGAAGGTGGCCTCAAGTGCGGGACCAGTCCCAAGGGCCTGCAGTGCCACCAAGCTTGCAGGGCTTCTCCTTGGGGAAGGGCAGCAAACACGCAAGAGGTGAGGTCAACGCAGCAGTGGCGGTATAACATGCAGCAGGAGCGTTATGGATTGGGCACACAGCAGCAAAAACAGCAACAGCACTTGCAGCCCTTGTTATAGGTGCCGGCGTGCACAATTACGACCGCAGCGCCACACGTGTGCTGTTTGCAGGAAGAAGGAGGTGCAAAGTGGTGTCGCTGAGCCAAGGAAGCAGCTGAAGAGGGTCAAGCAGACAGAAGCTACAGAGAAGGCACCCGCCACACACGCAAAGAAGGGCTTTGGCAAGGGCCAGCAAGCAGCAACGGTGTCGACGAAGGGAAAGGCAAAGCCGCAGGGACTCAACGGGAGGAAACAGGCAAATGTAACGGGTCTTGGCGCAAAGACAGCAGCAGCAGTGGCAAAGGTAGGGAAGCACCAAAAGAAGCAGATGGTGTGATGATCTATTTTGCGCCTTGTTCTGCACTCAAGTCACACTGGTTGCTGAAAGGCACCTGATGACCTTACTATTTTTGCATGCACCCGGATTCGATGGCACCTCCATTGTTACATCATGATCCTGCAAAGGATGAATGATGACCAGCAGGCTGTCATAAAAATCTGCAGCCAACCGAATAATTGAGCAAACAGACTACTCCACAACTGATAGCACTGTCAGATGAACCAAAACTGTAGGCAGAAGCTGGCATACACACTCCACGGCAGCAGGTGATGCTGACATTGTGTCATAAGATTGTCATAAGACGTGCAGCAGGAATCCTCTGTCACGCAGGTCAGGTTGTGGTCCAATTTTTGTGGAATGACACAGATCCTGACACCAGCCCTGCCATGGCCAGGAAGGCAGGATGGTTGATGACAGGCAACTTGCCATCTGCATGCAACACGGCAGAACCAGAGGTGACAGTGTGAGCATGTAGGCTGCGCCGCATCAACTGTGACAGCATTCGCAGAAATCAGGTTTGCGGCACTCTGTAGGTGGCGTGTATCGCTGTCGCTCCGGTTGCTCTGACACACCGGCTGCTGCTTTGTGTCAGGCAGCTGCTTACTTTGTGGTGTGCTGGTTTTCATGTGCAAACACAACAGCCCATGGCAGCGACCAGCCTGACATCTTGACTGCATACACGCACCGCTGATGTCGTTGAAGGCAATCGCTGCGTCGGCCAAGTCCTGAAGGGTCGCAAACATGCGTAGTGCCTTGAGTGCACGCACAGCCGCAACCTGCTTCTCCATCGCCAGGTCCAACACGCCTTCTTCCTGCAAGCCGGTAGCATGTGCACACACAGGGAGAAGCGTGAGGAGCAGCCTGAAGCAGCTTGTCTGAACGGGCAAGCAACAAGAAGAACCACGTGTTCAGCGCTGCTTAATCTTCCAGGCAGCCACGATTGCCGTTATGCTGGAGGCTAGGAACAGAGGTGGTGACAAAGCAGCGTTGCAGCGCAGAGCGACAGCATGCCACCCAGCAACTGTGCTATTGTGCAACTTGAAGTGGGTGGCTGCATTGCGCTAAAACTGCTTTCACCTTGCGTTTCTTCTCCAGAACTGCCAGCAGATTGTTCTCTTTGGCGATGAGGTCCCTCAGCTTGATGAGCGACAGCGTGATGCTGCCAATGTATCCGATGAACTCCGCCCAGGCGCTCAGCAGGACCAACTGCTTCTCCGAGCTTTTGTCCACTGCGCCTGCTTTAATCAGCCTGTGCATGAAGGTAGGAGTGGATCATGTTGGTCAGATTTCGTTGCACTTGCACTGAACGCCAAAGCTTTTGCTGGGGCGATTGTCGGCCATAGCGCTGCTTGTCTTGTGCTATGCCCAAGCTAAGCAACCAAAATCCACCAGCGTTCTGCACACCAATGGCTACCCTCGGTTCAACCTTCGGCGCCTTACCAGACGGCCTGCTCGATGAAGAAGTACACCCCTTCGCCGCCGTAGGCCAGCGCCTCCAAAAGGTATGTAGTGCCTGTTGCCCGGCTCTTGCGAAGGCTGTTGATGTCTTGCAGGAACTTGCCAAGACGAAACGCTTTTCTGCAGGCAGATTACCGATACCCATTTTACTGGGGGTGGATATTGCAGATGCGATTGCAGTCACAGCAGCACTGTCGACGCCCGGCGATGGTGTGTACAAAAGGCAACAGTTCTTAAATACCAGCTGCACCGTTCGGCTGTGGCAATCACTGTGCGTGCAATTGTTGCCGGCTTCTGAGCTGCGCACCTCGTCACCCCCAAGCTTGAATCAAGTGCCTTGAGGCGCTTTTCCGCCTCCGCAAGCTGTGGACTGCCGCGGCTGAGTGCTGCCAGCAGTTTGGAGCTATACCGGATGAGCTTGAGGGTCTGTGCATGGGCAGGCATGCATGTCATGAGAGCCCACATGGAGAACAAGGCGCAGGGATGTGCGAAGCTGCGCGCGCCTTGTCAATGCCCTCGCGCTTGCTCAGGAACTTGATGACATGATCCAGCAGGTCGGGCTGCGGGCTGCCGCTGCTTGAGGCCATTTGCCCTGTCTCGCATTCAGTTGTGAGCAGGTGCTTGCCGCTACTTCAACGGCCTGGCCCTGCTAGCAATCAGCATATAGACGCGACAATAGCAAAGCCCAGCCCAAACCGGATGACTCTGACAGCCCTGGTGGTTATTGGGTGTGGAAAAGGGGAACGCGGGAGCTGAAGAGCAGCATGCTTACAGCGTACTTACAGCAAGCTTGCTTACATTTCATACATAAGCACCTCTTCTGCACAGTACATTCTGGCAAACGCCAAGCCCTCAGGCGTCTGTCCACAGGCAAAGGCGACACGGTCACGTGGCACTGCAAAGGAGGGAATCAGGTGCATCCTGCACAGTTGAAACAAGCAAGCAGCAGTTCCTGTGAGCAACTCAGTCCATGATAGGTTGCTAGCCTGCACTGGCTGTGCATTTCCGCAGGTGGGGCGTCAAACCTTGCAGCATCCAGCAGCTGTGTCGCAAGCTTGCGCCTTCGCATCTCCTGTGGTACCCACACCGCTCGCACACCACACAGCGGTCTGCTGCAGCCATGCAGCTTGCTCGTTGCCTTACGCCCCCCCCCTTGGCTGTGTGTGGAATGTTGCCATAGCCCCTGCTGCTGCTGAGCTGCTTGCTGCAAGCTTGCGTCATGGGCGTTTCCTTGGCTAACCTCATGCTGCTGCTGCGTGCAGCTCTGCCTCACGCTGTCATGCTGCAATCCAGCAGAGCCTGGTGATGCTGCTTGCCCAGTCAAATCACTGGCTATGCCCTGAGGTGCTCCGCAGTGCCTTGAATTGCCCTGCAGACGCTGCATGACACTCAGAGTTGCAAGCCGCTTGGGCAGGGGCGGGCTGACAGCAGCGTCCTGTGCTGCAACGTTAAGGGTTGCTGCTGCACCTGAGTTCTGGAAAATTGCAGCTGTAGCTGCTGTCGCAGTTGCAGTCGTGATGCTGACGCCCAAGGATGCCGGAGACAACCTCATGACCTGCCCTTCTGAGCGCTGCATGTCTTGACCTGATGCCACGTGGCGGTTTGGAGCGCCCTTGCTCTCCGAAGACATCTGTGGCCCCTGGTCCAAGCTGTCGGCGGTGCTGAACGTGCAATCTGTCGGCAGCTGCTCAATTACACACACCCCTGTGATGCCCCTGGCGGGTGTGACATACAGCAGCACCTGCTGCTGAGGCCTTAGCTGTTGCTGCCGTTTCTGTTGGTCTGTTGACACCGTTGGCCTTGCTTGAGCGCTGCCGCTGGTTGAGCGCGTCTGGAAGCTGGGCAAGAGCCAGCCTGGCACCAGGCCTAGACTTTGCTCAAGAGTAGAGCACACGTCCATCACCTGAGCATGTGCAAGGGAGGAAGGGCATGCAAGCAAGGATGCACTTCATCAGCATTGCATTTTAAGCTGCAACAACATACCTGGTCCTTGTAACTCAGAGACACATGTCGCGTGACAATGGTCAGACTAGGCACAATGTTATTGCAGACCAGCACAGTCTTGGTACCCGGCAAACAAGTTTCACCTGTGTATGCTGTTTCTTGTCTGCGAATTACCTTCTTGACATGTGCTGTGGCATCTGTGGCAAGCACCAGTAGGATACGGCCCTGAGGCCCCATGTCTAGCAGCACTCGCTCCTGCAGCCAACCCTGTGTAGCATTACGCGTACACGCAGTTCAGATGAGGAGGGCAGCGTTGCATACTTTGTGTGCACAACTCTGCTGTATGCCTGAAGAGTCGTTGCCAGGCATAGTGGCTTCATGTGATGCTTGCCTGGAACTTGAAGCCTCCGCTGCAGTTCTGGTGGAATTCGCGATGCTGCTTTTCGTCTTCTGTAAACACAGGCACATGCATGGCAAGGCAGGCGTCGCGGTGCTCAGAGACAAGGTGGAGGTGTCAAGTTGAGCAAGGAAGCAGGGCAAAGAAGGCACTGCACTGCAGCCAAGACTGTGCAGCAGGGCCCCAGCGCTTCCCTGGCTCCCTTGACACCTGGCTCTCCCTTGTGGTACAGCATGCCGCATGTCATGCAGCGGCTGGGGCCAAAGGACTTTTGGCCAAGGTCCAAGTAGGTCTGCACCTGCCTCGCCGGCCGCTTGCTAGGTGGCTTGCTGACGGGCAGCTGCGCGTCGCACGCGGCTGCACTCCTGGGCTGCTAAGGCACAGCCATCATGCAAGTACCTGGGGTTAGCAGACACACAGCCTGCCTTCGGCCTCGTTGCTGCATGAAGCACACCTGGCATGCTGCTGAGTTTGTGCTGGGGCAAAGCTGGCCCTGCTCTCCTGCAGCATGAGAGCCTTCGTCCGGTGTCAAGCGCGAAACAGAGGCAGCCAGCCCGTCACTGGCAGGTCGGCACCGACGCTGAAACGTCTTCATCGCGCGCTTCCCAGCTGCGATTGGCTGGTCAGGGGGTCCCTTGAAAATCAAGAGTGCCACACTTCTGTGAGCGCTGTTGGTGGTGCAGATGGTGCAGACCTGTGGTGTGCATGCTGTACTGGCAAGTCATGACTCCAGGCAGCCCATGAGCGCCGTGTTTGGCAGCGATGAGCTGCTACGAGGTGTGACAGAGCAGCAGCAGCAGTTGTCGCCAGCGCCTACCCTGCTGCTGCTCCTGGCCTTCCTGGGTGGCATCTACGTAGCCTGCAAGTGCTGGCGCCGGGGACCTGCCCATGCGGGCAACTCGCAACTGCTGGGTCCTGAGGCCGAGCTCATCAATGATATCCGGCGGTCACAGCACCTGCTCAAGCTGCAGGCACAGTATGACGAAGCTGCGCGCAGGGCGGGCATCCACGGTCAAGGAGATCTGTCCAAGGTGCGCTGGGTTTCATTCGTTGCAGGTATGCCTCATGTCAGCTTCAGCCTCAAGCCCTGTGGCTTGCACAACTGGGGCTCCTCCTGGTGATGAGCTGCGCTGACGAGTGGCACCTGCTGCTGGCATTGCCTTTCTGGCCCGTGCAGGTTGTGTAGGCAGCACATATCATGCAGGCAGCATTGCTGCTTCAGTGGTGCGCGGCTGGCGTGGTGGCCCAGAGCGTGTTGGCCAAGCATGTTGTGCACCCATACATACTATACTACCTGACACGAATCTTGTGAATTCTTTTTGCACCTGACATGAATTTGAGATTGGCTGCACAGTGCGATGCATGAAGAACACTATTTTCATATGTATGGAACATATATGAAAACCAATGTCCACACTGCACACTTGTTGACTTGGCTCTGCCTGGACCTGCAGAACTGTATCGTTCGCTGGGCTCCTGTCAACAGATAAGATACGCTTCTTTTTGCTGTGGCCTGCCAGCAAGGATTTTGGGTGCGCCCATCGATATTGACGCACGGTCGTGGAGCGCTGCAGCGGCTGGCACAGGCAAGGTGTGTAGTGATGCTGGCGCGATGGTCTTGCGGCTATGGCGCATGCACGCGATGGACGCAGGCCACGAGCATGGAGTCTTCCAGATTGCATGCATGCCCCTTGTGCCACATTGTGCCCAGGGAGTGAGCGCGCAAAGGCAGGTTCCGCCAGCCATGAGCTTCGTGGGCGGAAAGCTCAAGCTCAAGGGCGGCGACGTGCCAGGCATCAAGAAGAAGAAGAAAAAGAGCAATTCGGGCACCGCACTTGCCCTGGCCAACGCTGCTGCTGATGGCGAAGGTATTGCGGCCAAGTCCAATGAGGGCAGCCCGGGCGCTGATGAGCTAAAGAAGGTTGGTTGTTGTTGGGAATCACAGTTTAAACCTGCGCTTAGGGGGCGCTACTTGAACGTGCATGGATGCTGCACTAGATGAGCATGTGGCATTTGGTTCCACTCATGCTGCCTGTGCCTGTTGTTTCAAACATTTCACGGTTGGCCTGAGCGGCTGGTATGCTTAAGAACCCACATTGAGATCAATCTTGGCACGTGGTCACGCTGCTCCTGCGGCAGGTGCTGCATGGCTATGAGCTGTCACAACCTGATGAGACGCATGACCGGCGCACTGACGCGGAGAAGCGCCATGCAGAGCGCATGAGCAAGCTGGAAGAGGAGCGCCTGCGCAAGCTGGCTGCCAAGAGCCACCGTGAGCGCGTCAAGGAGTTTAATGACCACCTGTCCAACCTGAGCGAGCACCACGATATCCCCAAGGTGCGTGGGAGTGCAGTGAGCAGGGCATTTGTGCGCTGCATGCCTTGCTGTGTGCAGGAGGGAGCTTGTGCCCTGTCACCCGTTGTCAACCTAATATTTTCTAGAAATGTTTCCTGCTGCTGGTTATTTGATGTGCAGGTCGGGCCTGGGTAACAGCAGCAGGATGCCTGGGTTTGTGGAGAGGTTTCAGGCCCCCAGTGTTTTGTATTCACACTATCCGCACACAGTTCGAAATTACGAGTGCGGAGTGCGATTTCTTCATGTAAGGAGGCGCTGCTTGAGTTTGTGCATTGCGACAGAGAGCGTTTGTGCAGCCCTGACGGTGGCAGACCAGAAAGGGCCCAGTGCCGGCGAGCAGCATGGCACAGAGTCAGCTGGGCTCGCTTTCTGTCAGCACGCAGCAGGATGAGGAGGAGCTGGAACGCATTGCTCGCCTACTTGACGCTGCAGACGCTGAGACACAGGGCGAGGATGGACCAACGACGCAGTGGGCTTCGCAGCACCAGCAGGCGGCAGGCGATGCAGACGGCACAGCAGTACCCGAGACGGCACCGCAGGAACCCTTCGACACTGCTGCAGGGGCTCCAGCACTTCGCGCGCAGGAGTGTTCTGTGCTCCATGCCCATGCACCCACCTCCCAACCCTGCGTTCCGCCGTCCCAGGAGTTCACACCTTGCTCTTTGCTGCCAGAGTCGCATGAGTCACAGTTTGACGTGACAGACTTGCTACTGAGGGCCAGGGAGGGCTATGACTCTCAGAGGCAGCCGACAGGAGCAGAAGGACAGCAGGGGCAGGCAGTCCCCCCCAACATTGGTCAGGGCCAACCTCAGGCTTACCAAACGCAAGGGGCGTGCGAAGAGTGGCCAGATAACCTGGACGCTGACATGAACGAGTACGCCGATTACCTTGCGGTGAAGGAAACTGAGGAGCAGCTTGCACCTCCACCCCCTGAGTTCGAGGGTGCAGAGGTGGGTGTGGGGCAGCCCCTGACATGCTCGGCGAAGCCCAACGCCAGGCTGGCACCTCAAGAAGGACCTCAGGCGAAGCGGCTGAAGCCAGGGGAGGCAGCGGCTGCGGCTGAACAGGCAGGCAGCGCAGCAAGGGGGGCAGGTGTGGGCAGGCAGGGCGTGGAGGACCTGCTGCAGCGCCTGTTTCCTGATGATGATGGAGGGGACATGGACGGCAGAGTGCTGGAGGATGTTGAAGCCCCGGCCGCAGAGGATCAGCAGCAGCAGCTGGAGGAGGAGCAAGAGGAGGAGGATCCCTGGTGGCTGCCACGCTTGCTGGCCATGGATGTGCGTGGCGAGTGCGTGTCGGTTACATCGGTTGAGACGGGCGTGAGAGTGTACTGCTCCAAGGCGTACGACCCCGTAGCTGCTGCTGACGGTGTCACGGCGGGGGCAGGAGCGGCAAGGGGCGTGGGGGCAACGGCGTGGGGCTTGCAGCAGCAGCGGAAGGGCGACGTGGGGTGCAGGCAGGGCAGAGCTGCCCAAGCCAAGCCTCACCTGTTGCAGCAGCCCATCTCGCGGCTCATGCGCCAGTTGGATGACGAGCGGATTGCAGAGGCCATGGCGGAGTCAGAGAGGGCAGAGCGGGAGCTGCGCGAGGCTGTTGGGGGGCAGCTCGAAACAGTGGATGGTGCGAGCGTGGACGAGGTTCGGGGGAAGGGCGAGGCAGCTGAGACACGCAGGCGGGCAGGCGAGGAGGAGGGGGCAGGGGGCTGGAGGGAGGTGGAGCAGCTGTGGGTGAACAAGTACGCCCCAAGAGGCTTCATGAGCCTTCTGAGTGATGAGGCAACAAACAGGGAGTTGGCCAAGTGGGTCAAGTCCTGGGACCTGCCTTTGTCCAAGGGTGCAGCAGGGGCGACAGGCAGCCGTTGGGGCAAAAGTGGCACAGCTGCAACAGCATCAGCGGCGGCGGCGGAGCAGAGTGCCAACGACCGCGTGGTGCTGATTGCGGGGCCTCCAGGTGCGATGCCGTGTGGCAATACGGGCAGGGCGCGGGCAGTACGGAATGGCCACCTGCGATATAAGCCCTGCATCAAGCGATTGGCACGGGGACGAGACAGGGGAAATTGATTCGGGAGTTGCAACACCAAGTCGATGATTGCTTAGCTGAGGGCGCTTGGAGTGGTGAGTGTTGCACTGCAGACCAGCACCTGTGACCCTGCCGAGGGCGCCGTGCCTTGCAGGTTCAACAGACTCCTGCTGGCTGCTGCCCTCCCTGCAGGACTTGGCAAGACGACACTGGCGCATGTAGTGGCGCGGCACTGCGGCTACCACCCATTTGAGATCAATGCGTCAGACGACCGCAACGCCGCCGGCCTGACTCAACGTGTCAACGATGCGGTGCAGATGCGCGCTGTGGTGGGCGATGGCAAGCCCAACTGCGTTATTGTGGATGAGGTGGATGGAGCGACGGGCGGCTCCGAGGCGGTTTCGGCGGTCTCGGCACTGCTGCGGATTGTCAATGCCGGCACGGCTGCAGCCGCCAAAGGTGCGTTGAGGCAGCACAGGGCCAGGCTATGACCCCACTTGAACGCTGCAGATGATGCACAGGATGCGCACAGGTGACGGTGACGCAGTTGATGACGATGGCTGCACAGGTCACACATCCCTTGTTGTCAAAGAAAGCCACCAACTGCTGTGCCCCGGCCATGCCCAGCAGGTCAAACGCATTTCAGATGGGCACACAAGTGAACCCACCCTCAAGTCCTTCTCCTGTGCTCTGTGCACGTATTGCTTGCTATCCCAATCACAGGCAAGGAAGGTGCTGAGCCAGGCACTGGGAAGAAGGCAAACCAGCAGCCGCGCCTGAGGCGCCCCATCATCTGCATCTGCAACGACCTATACACGCCTGCGCTCAGGCCGCTGAGGGCCGCTGCCAAGGTTCTGCACTTCAGGGCGCCTGCTAAGGAGCGGCTGGTGCTGCGCCTGCAGTACATCTGCGCCAGGGAGGGTGTTAAGGCTGACAAGCAGGTGCGCTTTGGGTTTGGAAAGGGCAGAGTTGAAAGCAGAGAGAAGGACAAGGGAGGGAGGGATTTTTAGAATGCCAGGGCAAGCAAGCAGGATGGTGCAGGTGGCCATCCACCTCCTGCCTTCTCAGAGCCTGCAGTAATCCTTGTAACATTGCGAGGAGTTTGTATTGAGCATTGTTCGAGTCATGTGCTTGCGTCTGTTGCCAGGCGGCGCTGTCCCTGCTGCACATCATCTGGTGCGCCACCTGCGCTGCTGCTGCAGGCCCTGCAAGCGCTCTGTGACCGCAACGACTGCGACATCCGCTCCTGCCTCAACACGCTCCAGTTCCTGGCGCGCCGGCCAAACGGTCCGGGAGGCCGCATCACGCTATCTCAAGTGCGGCAGGTGGCAGTCGGCACCAAGGACACGACCCGCAGCGCCCTCGCGATATGGAGCGACATCCTGCAGACGCGGCGGGCGGGAGGCGGCGCGCGCAGGGGGCCGACGGCAGCCGCCGATACACACAGAGAGCTGTGGGAGGGCATCACTGCGTTTGGAGAGAACGACCTTGTAAGTTTGAGCAACGTCAGGGCCTGACACGACAGGGTGCAGGCGGGCAAGGGAGGCATGGTGGCCGGCTACTTAGTGTTCCTGGAACTAGATTGCCTCCCTGTGTTGTGTACCGTACCTGCAAGGCAATGCAGCAGCTTGTGCGCTTCCATGGAATCTCTGCTAGCATGCGTAAGAGGCTGGCGGGGTTGGACACATTCTTCCCTATGCGCCTACCTTGCTGGGTCAGCACCCTCCCACCGACACTCCTGCTGTTACCAGCCTGCCGGCCTGCGCCTCACTACATCTTCTTCCAACACCCTGTCACAACTCCTTCTCGCCTCCCTGCAGCTGCTGGCTGGCGTGTTTGAGAACCTGCACAGTGTGAGGCTGCTGGACATCAACCTGCAGAAAACGTCCTTCATGATGGACAGGCTGGCAGATGCGCACGCACTGCTATGGTAAGCACGAGGAGATGACAGAGCAAGGCACCGGTTGGGTGGAGAGAGCAGAAGAGGCCCACAGCCACAGCTGATGTGATGCAGAGGCTGCAGGCAATATGATTGCCTGTGTTCGCGCAAGGCTTGGGCTGCAGCAGGGCCCAGCTGGGCAGGTCAAGGGTTTAGCTGACGAGGCTGCTGGGCTCTGAATTGCTGCTGCCACGTACCCGCACAGATCCCTTCTTTGCTATGCATCAGCACGCCTGCACGCAGTCCGCCTGCTGCCATGCCGTGCAGCTCAGGCACACACTGCTAAGCCTTGTGCTGATGTCACCCATGACTGCAATAAGCTCTGCCCTCCTGTCCTACCACACGTGCTGTGCAGGCGGCCCAACCTCATGCACTACTTCCCAACAGCGCTGCTACATGTGCACATGATCGCGGCTCAGCCAGAGAAGGTCAACGTGTCGTGGCCCAGGCCCTACTTCGACGCAGCTTCCAGGCAGCAGGCCACTGCGGAGGTGGTGCGGGACTGGGCCAGCAGCGTGGCGCCGTCGGTGGCGCAGGCGCACAGCAGAGGCGCGCTGGTGCAGGTGAGGGCTTCGGGGTGAGGGCTCACGGCCAAGGGCTTCAGGGCAAGGGCACAACCTTCAGCAGTGCTATGGCGGCTGAAGCAGCCCTACTTGGATCTCAAAACCCTGAACACCCTGAATCCCTTGTACAGGCCATCCTGCCCGCCTTGAAGACCGTCCTGGCGCCTCCCATCCGCCCCATGGCTGCGCACCTGCTGTCAGAGCCAGAGCAGCAGCTGATGACGCAAACAGTGGCGGCGATGCTGGATTACTGCGTCAGTTACGACTTCCAGGTGGCGGCGGCTCAGGAGGTTGCGGCAGGCGGTGCGGCAGCTGTTTACCGGCCTGGTGGGTGCAGGGGGTGCAGAGAGGGGGAACGAGCCGCTGCAGCAAGGGGATCAATGCTGTGTTGGGCACCGCGAAGAGGTGAGTGAGCTTGGGATGTTTGTTTGCTGAGCGGCTGTCAAGGTTGACACAGTGTGTGGTTACATGCTGGCTATGTGGCCACTCAGCACAGCAAGCATGAAGACCTTGTTTGCACAAGGTGGCCAGCACACCCACTTTGATTTCATGTTGCATCTTGAACCTGGGTTTGAGCAGTGCTGTTCCTCACAATGGGTCAGCGTGGTCTGCCTCAAGCCGCATTGGCACACAAGCGTTGCCATGAGAGCACACTTTGGCATTTGAGCTATGCTTTGCACCCTTGCAGGCTTCCGACCCAGCGCAGGCTCCGGCCAGCCAGCCTGGCGGCCGCTGCCCCTGAAGCCTGCCTTAGACACCATCCATGCCTACACCGTGAGCTCTGGCCCCTGGGAGGGATGTGCACCTGGCTCTGTCCAGGGTGCAGGTTCGGGGCAGGGCCTGGTGCCGCAGCAGAGAGCACTGCCGCTGGTGGTGCGCCAGATGCTTTCCCAGCATGCACAGCTGGAGGCGATCAGGCGCGCTGAAGCGGTGAGTTTTGTGTCTGGTGGGAGAGTTCCCGGGCTGCGCAAGGGCGCACAGAGCCAACGCATTGCAAGGGCAGGGGAAGGACATCCAGGTGACCTTGCAGGACCATCACCTTGCTGCTCTGGAACGGCGCCTACCTGGTTGTTTGCGTCAATATATATGGCTGATTGCGTGCATGCTGTGCAGATGCGCGGCATCACCAGCAAGACGGATGTGGATGCGGCAGCAGCGGAAGGGCAGGCGGCGGCTGTGCCTGGCAGACAACCAGGAAAGCCTGGGCAAGCCAAGGGCAAACCACCAGGTGCTGCTTTGCTGCAGGTCAAAGGTGAGAGCAGGTGTCGCAATGTGTCAACAGCACTGGTGACTCTCCACGTGCTGCCAGGGTCTTGAGCATCAGGATCAGTACGAGTGCTGCTGCAGCTGGGTGGCATGTACATTTACCTCATGATTGCAAATTGCAAGAAATGCGTGAACAAAACACGCGTGTGGGTTGCTGCACCTCATGGATTTGCGCACTTGCAGGGATGAGCGAGCCTCCTGCTTCAAAGCGCAACTGGTTAGAGGCCATGCGCACCAATGCCATGATTCGGAACAAGCCTGGAGCAGCAGCAAAGGAAGGTGCAGCAGCTGGCGGTGAGGCTGAAAACGTGACCCCTGCTGGCAATGGCTGGACGCTGGCACAGCGTGGGTCAGCGGCTGCAGACAATGGGCAGTTCAAGGTACTGTACCGTTTTAACGAAGGCTACACCAATGCAGTCAAGCGGCCGATGCTGGTGAAGGAGCTGCTGTAGGCCTGTTCTTTCTTCCAGTTTATCCTGCACAAATCCGTTTTGGAAATTGCCAGTCGGTCACACAACGTCAGTTCTGAGACACAGCAGCAACTCTTGCACGCTTCGAGGGCACGTTGACATGCGCGTGACATGAACCTAGCTCGTGGCAGGCCAGATGGCGGAGACCAGGTGCGCCTTCGACAGCGACGGCCATGCGACGGCAACAGTGAAGGACTCAAGGCTGCGTGTTGCAATCTGCAGGTGGTGCGAAAGGACGGCCATACAATCGCAGAGCCTGGATTGCGTGCTGGCAGCAACAGGACTTCATTCGAGACATCAGCAACCAAGGCATGTCCATGCTGCATGGATGCTGGATTGCTGGCTGGCACTTCTACCTGAGCAAGCATGAGAGTTTCTGTTTGTTCACATGCGCTCTGCCGTGCAGCATGCGCAGGGTGTGGAGGGCGTGCTGCTGACGGGCAGACCGCAAGCTGCGGCCTTGGTCTCAGCTACTCCAGCGCCTACTTCCACAGTGTCGTTGCCGGTCAAGAATAAGGCCATTTTGATCGAACTGCTAGGTGTACTGGAAAACTTCAATAAGAGGGTGGAGCATGAGGTTGCAGCAGGGGCTCAAGCACAGGAGCCAAGGCAGGCAGCCAACTGACGGCTGACGCGCTGAGAAACACCATGTGCAGGCTCAGCACACAATGTTACCAACACATTGCAGTGCAAGGGCATGCTAACAACAAACTCAACCACCGCAGCCTGCCTGCTGCAGTTGCTCAGCCGAGCTGAACCTTCTCTTGTTGCTTGGGTCATTTCATGCTGGAGATTAGCAGCAGCTAGCAATGCAGACCTTATTGTCAAGGGCAATGACCTTTTTTGGCCTTCCTGTCGTCGACGCTCAATAGTTTGCCCCAAAGTCAACGGCCGCGTTGACCAGTGTTTTTTTGCAGCGTTGCGTTAAGTCTTCTGTACAATAGCGCTTTCTCATTCGCTCCTTCACGCAAATGCGTCGTAGATTGTTAGCGAGCAGCTGATGACGGTTGGCTTAAGGGCAAATGGCAGCGTCGTGGTCGTGGATGCTGGAGCGGGGGTACGTGCAGCAAACGACGCCCAGCCGCTGCGTCAATTCGCCAAATGGCCGCCCCAGGGCCCATGCATGATTGCCCCTGCACTTGATTGCCTGCAGCAAGTGAAGGCAGGTTGCATCGGCAACGACCACCAGCATGGCCCCACCTCGGTTTTCCCATGCCTGGTGGGGCGAGCAGGATCCAAGCCGCGCAATGCAGGCATTCTTGCGGTGGGAGAGGAATGCATGCGTGCTTCAGGCCTGACCAACAGCAGCCCAGTCAGCGGAGGCATTGTCACCAGCTACCCCGACATGGAAGCAGTGTGGGAACACACGTTCAATGGTCAGTTAGGCATTAACTGCGACCAATCCAAGGTATGCAAGCAGGGCAATTTTGCATGACAGACAGTGCTGCTGACTTGTTCTTCCAGCTGACAGCGTTGCTAATCTGGCATGCGCTCTGCAGGTCCTGCTGACCCAGTCGGCGCTCTGCCCCACTTCCAGCAGAGCCAAAACACTGGAGATATTATTTGAGCACTTTGGGTTTGCGGCTGCCAGCCTGCAGCTGCAGCCCACCCTGACACTGTATGCTCAAGGCAAGTCACCAGTTGCTCTGTCAAGGAACAGACGGATGCGCGACGCAGCTTCAGCCTGATGCATCAAGTGCATCAGCTGCCCATGATCACACGCCCCCCCGCTAAGCAGTGCCCCGATTGACTCTTCATGTGAAGGTTGCATTTCTGGCCTGGTTGTTGACTGCGGGCACAGCATCACAAGCATCGTGGCCGTCGTTGAAGGGGTCGTGTTCCCACATGCAACCAAGCGAGTACACATTGCGGGGCATCACGTCAGCAAGCAGTTGCTGGAGCTGCTGCAGGCGCGGGGGTATGCGCTCAGCACCAGCAGAGATCGGCACTTGGTCAGCGCTGCAAAAGAGAAGCTGTGCTACGTGGCGCTGGACAGCCAGCAAGAGGCAAAGGTGCGAGGGGGGCCACAGAGTTTAGGACATTGCGCCAAGGGCTGACTCTTTCAAGAGGCACGGACCGTTCGCCGCAGCAGGTGCATCAGAACGCGTGCAAACTGTTGAGCTGTCCTTGCCTGCACCCCATGTCTAACATACCTGTCTGCCAACGTGCTACCTTGTCAAATAACTGATGTTCACAGCTGGCGCGTGAGACGACCTATCTCAATCAGACCTATACGCTGCCTGATGGGCAGGCCGTATGCTTGGGTCAGGAGCGCAGTCAAGCAGCAGAGGTGCTGTTTGACCCGTCGCTGATGGGCATTGAGGGCCCTGGCATAGCACAAGCAGCGTTTGAGGCGATTCAGGTTTGTTGCAGGCTGTGCCGTTTACAACAGCTCTGTGGGGGAGCTGGTGATAAGGTGCAGCAACCTACACAACACCTTGCTTGTTTGGGTGACTTGTCTGCAGGAAATGGACATGACGAATCGGTGTTGCTTGTATGAGCATGTCGTACTTGCGGGTGGCACCTCCATGCTCAGGGTGAGTGCTGCATGCATGCTCAAGCCGGGTAGCCTGCTGCATCGCATTCAAGGCTTTAGTGCACAGAGCAATGCAGCGCAGCACAGTCTTCCTACGCCAGGTGTGCATGCTGCATGCTGTTGCCCTGATACCTGGCAGGGCTTGCCAAGCCGCATGGAGAAGGAGATGCGGCAGCTGTTCCTGCAGCGCGTCCTGCATGGCGACTTGGCAGGCTTGGCCCGGCTGAGGTTGCGGCTGTCCGACCCTCCCAACCGCAAGCACCTGGCATGGCTTGGCGGTGCTGTGCTGGCTGACATGATGCAGGTGGGTGCGCTGTGCTGCCCATGTATGTGCCTGCGCCCTTTGAGCCTCGGCAGCATGCATATGCATATGCCTGGTCAGAAAGTGCGTCCCATCACTCTGGCACATGCAGGGCCGTGAGGATTTCTGGATCAGTCGTCAAGAGTATGACGAGGACCCTGCCAAGGCACTGAAGAAGTGCTGCTGAGGCAACCAGCTGCACAGTGAAGATTCATCTTCAAAGTGTCATTATCAAAGAGGGTGTTGTTGAGCATGCTGACGTTGCCAGAAGTTATGTAACGTGACTCATATTTGTCCCGACCTGCGTCGCTCTGTGCACAGACCACCCCAACCACCTCACAGGCCGCGATCAATGTCTCCAACACGTAAAGCGGCTTTCTCACAAGTGCGGGTCGTGGGCATGCAAAGGAACAAGGTGCAGCAGCGCAGCGTACGGCGCTTAATGTTATGATACGCCTCACGGCACCCTGGGAATGGCACGCCAGCTGGTGCTGGGCAGCGGGGATGTGCACCGCAGCGACTGCATCCGAGGCTGTTTCCATCGGTGTTCCAGGTGGCACAGGTGCAGCATGGCAGGTGGGTGCGGGCACTGAGGGTCTGCCTACATGGCCGAGGGCCGCCTAAAGGAGCACCCGCCTGGACCTGGCACGTGCTGCTCTGGCTGGCGAGCGGGTAGGCTGCCTGGGCAGCTGTGGCCGTATGCAGTGGGTGGGACCTGCTTGGCCCTTCACCTGTTTGCCCGTGAGCAAACGAGCAAGCTGCTTTAAAAGCAGCAGGGGAATTGCGAGGCGCAGTGGTGGCAGTGCTGCGTCTTGTGCCTCGGCTGACAGCGGTGGCGCCAGCTGAGCCCAAGCGGCAGCGAGCCCTGCACCCTGGCTGCATCTTGAGCTCCTGCAGCTGTGGTCAGTCAAGCTGATGCGGCATCAGTGATGCCTGTGCGTGTCTTCTCTCCAAATTCTGCTGCAGCATGAGAGCAGATGTCGTGGTCATGGCCATGGGTGCCTAACCACAGCGAAAAGCGTTCAGAGGATGCCATCCTCTGGGTCCAGTGCGTGGTGCATTCCTGAGCAATCCCGGCAGCAGAACCCTAAGTTGTGTGTCGAGGCTCCTCACCCGGGAACAAGGAATGTTTCACCAGGCTCAGGTACCATGAATGCAAGCCCATTCTTCTGGCAGCTGCATGGTCCGCTGCATGGTCTCTGCTCCACGATGCTGACGGTCCTGGCGCAAGCCTTTATGCCGTCAACATACTCCTTTCTGTCAGTGACTGTTGTGCCAGCGCCCGTGGAGTGCCGTTGCGGCTCTGACGGCGTAAAGCGTTGCGCTACATATAGCTGAAATGTGTTGTGCACTGGACAGGACAATGACGGCAGCAACGAATCAGGAAGGTCGGCCCTACGAGCACGTGCCGTGTTCAGTGCAACATCCGACCATGTGCCACACGGAATTTGAGTGCGAACACGGGGGGCACTAGTCCACTGCGGTCCTTCACATGTTCAGCAAAACGGCCTGCCCCTGCACTATCCTCAATACCCCTCCTCACAAACATGGAGCGCGTGCCAAGCTTGACGCACTCCTTGAGTGAGACCGGAAGTGACATTTCATCGCAGTTCGAAACACCAGGAGGGGACAACAAGAGCAGGCGCGGCACGAGCCTGCACGCACTTGCTGCGTTCGCCCGTGCCCCTATGGCTTGGCAGCTGCGCACCTGCACTCACATGCCGCCCGCGGGTACCCATGTGCCGCCCTCGTTCACAGGCGGCAGCACCAGTGGGAGGGCGGTGGCGACGACATCGGGGACGATGAGCAGTCTGGGGACTTCACCCAAGGCCTATATGGCGTACGTGGGAGCGCGCGCGGCGCTGTCGGAAGAACTAGCCCGGCATACTGCCTTCTCCTCCTCGACTGACTGTGCCCTGCGCCCTGTCCCTCTCTGCACGCAGGTCATCTACACGGTTTCCAGGGTTAGTTTCTGGCGCACCTGGGTGCATGGGGTTCGCACAAGCATCTGCATGCAATGGCCCATGTGGGACTGCACTGCTTCACGGCACAGGATGACAGCGCCCGCAGTGCAACAGGGCGCGCAGGCACATCGCCTGACGCAAGGCGCGCATGATTCCTGCAATACCTTTGGAGAACTGTTGCTTCCGATCAACATGCATCGCAGGAGAAGAAGGTGCCGATGCTGCAAGTCATATTCAAGCTGGCATTGGACCTGCTGCAGCTGCTGCTGCTCACCATCAACCCGGCCTACGGATGGAGCATCGACGGCGAGTCCACGTGAGTGGCGCTGTTGATCAACAGTCAGCACTTGACTCTGAGCGGTCTGTAGGGTGCATAGGACCCCTGCGGCAGAATTCCTGATACCACCTGTGGTTTGTTGACCTCCACTTGCACTATCCTGACCGCCTCAGGTGGTGGTACATCATCAGCTTCGTAGGGCTGAACAACTTTATGTCGGACCGCGGCCTCACCTTCTTCCTGGTCTGCCTCTACATCTTCGTGTTCTTGCTGCTCATGACAGCAGCACTATGTGTATGGGTCGCATACTCGGTGAGGCGCGCCAAGGGTTGATCAGTCATGACGAGTGCTACATGCTCTCATGGCAGACCCTGTGAATCGATAAGGCTGGGTTCAAGTGCATGGATGCCAACCGCCTTCTGGCCTTCCCCATTGATGCCATACATGCTTGCAGTTCAAAGGCAACAGGTTTGACCATGTGTGGTGAGTTGTGGAACACGCTGCAATGCTTCAGCATCATGATGCGTCACAGGCTGCACCTGGCCATGGCCTGCATTAATGCAATTCAGCTGAGATGTCAGGGGCTCAAGGTTTAACTTCCCAGCAGCACACCAGGGCATCAGTTGAGCGGCCATGCACCGCTGTTGCTGCTGACCCACATAGGCCAATCACGTTCCTGCGGTGGTTCTCCAACATATTCTTCCAGGTGTGCTGCGCAACATGCGCAACAGTTCAAACAGCGCACCAATGAGTAGCATCATTCATGCAGGTGCCAGCATCACTTCGCACATGCGCGCTGCGGTAGCTGCAGATGCAGCATTGCAAGCAATTTCGCAACGCCCTGCCTAACCGCAAAACGTTTTTTCGCTGCCGTATGTACAGATCCTGGACATTGCGTCCATGACCCTGTTCATGCTGCCTCTGGACTGCACGTACACCGTGGCCTCGCCAGAGCTTCGTTTCTACAACCAGGAGTTCCCCACCATGCGTGAGCATCTTGAGCAGCAGTAACTTGATTGTTGCTTAGGGCACGTCCATGTCACATCCCGTGACCTTGATTGAACGCCACCCAGCAGTAACGCATGCTTCTCCACTCCCTGCTTTTGTGCTGTGACAGAGTGCTGGGCTATGCCATTCATGATTCACGTTGCGGTTGGCGCATTGTCAATCATCCTGTTTGTGGCGATGGCAACTGTTTTCCAGGTGAGCTGATAGCTGACAGTGTCTTGCAGCTTGCATGCACGGTGTGTTTTGGCTGCGTATGCGCTCAGGCTGCCCTTGCAATATGTTGATGCTTACAGATGGGCGACATGGAGACAGACCCTGCCACCAGGAACCCCCTGGCTGTGGGGCACTCCAGGGTGGAGGTCATTGGCTTTTTGATGAAATTCTTCATGACAGCCTGCTCCATATTTATCAACAACACGGTGTGTACGCTGGTGTTAGCCGTTCAACTGAGTTTTGTGATGCGGGTAATGACCGTATGATGAACATATGGATCATACGATGCCTTGGCTGCAATGTCCTACCTGGCAACCCTGCAGCAACTGCATGCACGGCTGGGGCTTAGGGCTGGGGCTTGCAAGTTCCAGCCAATCATTGAATTGGCTGCGCAGCCCCCCCTAGGGGCCTAAGGCCTTCTTGAAGCCCCCCAACCCACTCTGCCCACCCACGTGCGCTTTGCAGTCCACAATCGAGTGTGGACTGCACTCGAGTGTGGACTGACGAGCTCCTCAGTCTCAATCCCACAGCCATTACCCTCACAACCTGCACTCAGAGGTGTGTGCCCCAATTCTGCGCTGGCCTTGCAGAAGTGGCTGTCCATCTGCTACATATTTGGATCAATTGTCCTGGTGTACCTCTACGTCAGATGGGTGCCCCACTACGTTGCCTGGGTGGTGAGTTTTCTTGCTTGGCAAGCAGGCGCGCCTGCAGCCCCTGGGCCCACACAACACATGTGGTGTACACTCTGTACGCCACAGGTGCTGACTGCATGCACGTTTACTGCCTGCGCAGAATTATGTGCGGTGTGCAAGCTATGGCGCGGTGCTGTACAGGTGAGCCATTTCACAAGCTTAAGCTGCCATGATGTACACTTATCTCGCGATGAGACACCGCCTGAACATGCCACTTGCCTGCCACTTCCCAACAGCGCCATCTGCATGGCAGCGCTGGCCTGGCAGGCAGGCGTTGACATCACCAACCCTGACGCTGTCCAAAAGTGGGCCGACTCCTGCACCATTGTGATGGTGGCTGGCCTGGTGCCTGCAATGCTTCTGTTTGGAGGTGCCAGCTATTGGCGCCTGCGCTATCTGCTAGTCAACGTGCTGGACAAGTTCAGGTAGGAGAATGTGCTTCCCGCATCAGTGATGGCAGGTACGACTGCGTGTACCCCTTTCTTACCCGTTTGCCTGCGGTTCTTGCTCAGGTATGCTGCGCCTGAGTCTGACACCAGTCTCCTTCACGAGTTCACCGACCCCCGAGAGGTGGAGGTCTGCATGCGCGTGTTGCGCAAGTGAGTGCCAGAGCTTGCAAGCAAGTACAGGTTCTCTGTTGTGTGCAGCAGCAATGTCAAACACGTGTTGACATGAAATGGCGCAGGAGACTGCCACTGCCAGCTGCATCCAGTTATGTGACCATGTGGACGCTGATAAACGTTTGTGTTGAACTCATCTGCAGGTGGATGGTGATTGAGACGGGCGCTGAGGTGCTGGACCCTGCTGCAGTGGAGCTGGCTGACACCATTGTAAAGGTCGGCACCACTCAGTTCAAAGGGAACGCCTACATGTACATCCTGCACGCCAGCTTCCTGGCTGATGTGCGCAAGAGCCTGCAGAGCAGCATCCTGCTACTCACCAACGCCAAGAAGTCACAGCCCAGGTGAGAAAAGTGTGCAGTGCAGTCAAACCCCTGCAGAGTGCCTTGTTGCAAGGGCTTGTTTGTCTCTTATGCATGCATGCTGTCCACCAACTATGCAGTTTCCTGGAGCGCTTTGCCATCTTCTCGCGCGAGCAGCAGCAGGTTCAGTCGGATGCTCATGGCTCTGACCTGCTGTCCTACGTCCAGATGCAGCGCAACCTCAGGTGAGAGGTGGAAGTCAGCTTGCGCTGTAGCCTGTGCACGTGCTGCCTTTGCTCTTCTGTTGGGCACGAGATAAAGCTGAGTGGCTCATTGACTTTCCTGCTGACAGGCTGGCCACCAAGGTCTACAGGGATGCCCTCTTCGCCATGGCAGACTTCTGGCAGATGCTGCTGAGGCATGAGGTAGGTGCGCCGGGTGCACGAGCATGCGACTGCCAGTTCTTGCTGAGCAGTCTGTTCGGAACACACATTGGTAATCACTCTGCCTCCACAGGTTCAATTTGAGGAGCTGCTCAAGTGCGTTAAGGCAGTGGACGAGGCCGTCTCCAGCGCGGACGCCGTGTACAAGTGAGTGCAATGGGGTGGTGCACCCATTAGACTTCGGGTGCCCTGCTTGTGGGGAAGGCCTTCGAGCCACTTTCGGTCATGAGCCTGTAAATCCTGGCCCATTTGGGACAGGGGTTGTATGCGCCCTCGCGGTGCCCTAAACAACTGTAAAACACACCACCACAGCTGCCTTGTGCCTCTTGCAAAACCTAATAACTCTGACACCTGCCACTCATTCACTTGCTGCAGGGACATGCTGCAGAGCACTGTCGACAACTGGCGTATTCTCAAGGTCTACAGCAAGTTCCTGGAGGTCATCAAGAACGACCCCTGGTCAGCTGTCAAGTGGAGCGCGTGAGTGGCATGCCAGGCTTGTATCGTGCAGTCAGAATTTGCACTGCTGGGCTGCCGCAGGGCTCATCACTGAATCTGCGACCTGCCTGCTCCCTCACAGTGAGGCGGACGACTTGTGCCACGCCGAGGAGGAGGGCCAGCAGAACCTGTTCAAGGGACATTGCAACGACGACAAACAGATGGATGAAAATGCATTGAAGCTCAAGGCTGCATTTGATAGCCACCTGTCAGCCATCATCATCAACTCCTTCGGAGCAATCACCATGGCCAACAAGGTGCGTCTGGCCTTTGACCAGATTCGCAACTCTGCAGGTGTTACAGTCTACCTTCCTCTCACTTGCTCTGAGCAGTTTCTGCCACATGCTTCACTCACTCTGTGCAGGCTGCCTTTGCCATGTTTGGCTGCAAGCCCACGGACCTGATCGGCAAGAACGTCAAGATGCTGATGCCGTCGCCCTTCAAGGAGCACCACGTGAGTGCTGCTGGACTGCATTAGCTACGATGTCAAGCATGGCACTGAGCAGCTGTGCGGGCACATTACGTTGCTCTCGCACATGTGCTGCCTCCAGGACCAATACGTCAAGGCCTACGCTGACACTGGCAGGGCCAAGCTGCTGGGCAGGACGGCTGAGCTGGTGGCGCAGGTATGAGCAGCACGCTGCTAGGCCTTCCAGGACCGCTGTCAGAATGATGCAACACCGATTTGCCTGACTTTTGCCACCCATGTCCTTGCTGCAGCATGCCGATGGCCACTTCTTTGCGGTCGACTTGACCGTGACCAAGGTCTCGGGTGCTGGGATGGACACAAGCTACATGGGCGTCCTTGAGGTAAGAGGGTGTCGTGCACATCATGCCTGCAAGCTGCGCTTTGGTGCACATGACATCAGGCTCCATAAATCTGTCCTCAATTCCTTGACTGACTGCAGTTAGGTCTGTGACTGTGACTGCAGTTAGTGACTGACTGCTCCCTGAGCTGCTGCGCAGGCACTGCCTTCTGATGGCGTGGCAAAGGCCTGGGCTCTGGCTGATGGCACCATCCTGAGTGTCGACAACAGCATTGTCAACTGGCTGGGCTACTCTGTTCTTGAGATGTGCGGGTCCCCCTTGAACGCTTACATGAAGGACCAGGCCACACAGGAGGAGTGAGTGAGGCAAAGCACACTCCTGACATTGCACATGAATTGCAGATTGCTGGGAGCAGGGGCAACAACTGTTCCATGCACTCAGCAGCTTACGCCCGATGTGCATTGATGCCGACACCGTGTGACTGTGCAGACTCCTGCTCCTTTCACGTGAGGCGCTGTCAGCCGCCTCCCACCGCTACTCCTGTGAGCTGGAAGGCTTGGAAGTGGATGCAGTGCGCATGTACCAGATGCGCAACGTCAAGCTCATGCACAAGTACCTGGATGAGCAGGTGGTGTGTGATCTCACCATTGCTGCAGGAGGTGAGGGGCAGCCAGCATGCACAAGCCGTGTGCAGTGCATGACGGAAATTCTTGCCAAACCTCCTCGTTGCTAATCCCTACTTTCTTTCTCCCCACTGCCAGGCTCCGTGTCAACGCCCTTCCTCATCTGCAGCATCACTCGCACGTCTCCTACTCAGCCGGTGCTGGTGTGTGATGCAACGGGCCGCATCAATCATGTGTGTGAGGCTCTGGCTGAGTCGTTTGGATTCACGGCCAAGCAGATCATGCAGCAGGGCAACATGCTGCCCTTCATCCCCGAGGTCATCGGCCAGCTGCACATGTCCTACCTCATGGTGAGTCAGGGCACCCTATCATGTGCTGGAGTGGTGGCTTTTCAGGGACGGCACGTAGTAGCTTCATCTGAGCAACACACATCCTCTCATGACCTGCGCAGAGGAATACGGATACAGCGGACTGGCCACCCCATTCCTGCCGCTCGGGTCTGAGCGTCGCCCTCAACGTCAACAGCCCTTCCGGCACCGAGCTGCAGCCCTTCCAGCTGAAGATGAAGAGGAAGGTTGACGAGGCAGAGGGATCGATGATGCACGTCATCACTATGAACAAGCGCACAGTCAAGCAGGTGGGTGTTGGCAGCATGGGCCTCGCCGCCGTGTTTCTAGAGGCATAATCCCTTCAGTACCCAAGCTTTGCATCAAATGCCATTATCTGCCCTTCATCCGCTTGCAGGCCCTGGCTGAGCGCTGTCTGTCAGTGCTGGTGGACGTCAACGGCACTGTGCGCAGAGTGTCCAGCCCTGACGCCACCCTCTTTGGCTTTGCCGCAATCGACCTCCTCAACACCTCCGTCAGCAGCTTCATTGATGTGATGGGCGCTGGGGGTAAGACTGCTACGGCACTCCTGTTTCAAGCGGCTTCTTGCAGCACTGTGAAACGTGCTCTCCTCATACAGATATGTCGCTAGGAACCGGGTGTCTGCTCACTTGGTACCCTCCTCCCACAGATGGCGGCATCCAGGACATCACACCCCTCGCTGGCGTGATGAAGGCGCTGGTGACCAGGTCTGTGCAGAGGCCCGGTAGCAACTTCCGTGTGGGCGTGCTGCCTCCCACCCAGACCAAGGCCATGGACAACTTCCTGGATGGCATCACCTCTCACCTGCGCTCAGTGGTCAAGAAGGCGGCCGTCATGAAGGTTTGTGTACTGATCTGCTGCTGCATTAGCACTTGGTAATTGTGCGAGATGATTGATGTGCATGCCCTTGCCTTCATTTCAACAGGTGACACTGCACTTTTTCAGCAAGGAGGTGATGCGGCTGCGCACTGCAGCAGGTGGACAGGCGGTAGTTGACTCCTTCTTCGACCTAGAGGAAGTGATGGCTGAGGGTCTGGCTGCCGAGCCTGACCTCGGAGACTTCCTCATCGAGCTGCAGTTGTGGAAAGTAAGGGCTACCGCGCTGTCCAACCAGCAATATGCATGGTGTAGACCAAACAAGTTTGTGAGAAAGTTGACACCTGCCGTTGTTGATTTCCACTGTGATCACAGGCCGATCTGCTGACTGGCGTGGTCAGCCTGGATGAAAACGGCACGATCACCAGCAGCACCCTCCCGCCTCTGTACTCCTCTGGTGAGTATGACAGATGCATGAGACGCAACAGGTTGTGCGTAATGCGTGGCTATTGCAGGCCCCTTGATCTGATCCGAGCTGCTGCCCATTCTTAGGCCTAATCTTCGGCACCAGCAACGAGGCCATGCTGAAGAAGCACATCAGTAGCTTCTTGCCCATCGGCAACCGCCCCATCACCGACCTGTTTGACCCCATCTCTGATGCCAAGCTGGCGGCATCTCAAAGGAGGGGAGGCATGAAGGCCGCGAAGGGTGGGTGGAGCAGGCTGCAGCGGTGTTGTACACGTGCTTGCGTTTGGCGTAGAAGATCAATATTATGCATCCCCCTGCACACCCTCCTTCACAGATGTGTTGGCTGCACGCAAGGCGCCTGGGGTGGTGAACGTCATGCAAGCTGTGCACGAGACGGATGGCAGGAGTTTGATGCTGCAGGTGCAGGCTGTGGTGCTGAGGTGTGGCAAGCCCACTGTAAGCCTCATCGTCCACCTGCAGGAGCCCCAGATGGGCACGCACGACTTCAAGCTGTGGCTGACGGGGTCAGGCAAGGTGAGACCTTTTGCACTCAGACCATCAAACCATGACATGTTGAACGACCGCGTAACCGACATGGTGACTGACACCTTGTGCGTCCTGCAGTGCACTCAGGTGCCAGCGGCAGTGACTGTGAGGCCAACCATGAGCCCTGCAGCCTCTCCTCAGGGACCGCGTACGCCCCCCACACCTACGCCGCCGGCATGTAACGAGGACTTTGCTCAGCCGGAGATACCGCAACGTCCAGAGTACCCAGAGTCCCCTTCCCTGCCAGCCCTCAGCATGTCCATCAGAAAGAAGAAGAAGAAGCTGGGCCGGAGGAAGTCGGCACTCAGCAACAAGGCTCCAGAGCCTTCTGAGGCTGCACTGGATGGTGCTGCTGAGACGGACGACTTTGAAGGGCCCATCCAGGCAAGTGCATGCTTGTGACGAGCGGCAACGTACTGTGGCCTCGTGCGTAATGTAACTTGACCAAGTACTCAATCTGCTGTTGTTGTGCAGGCTCTACCTCCTGGACGCACACAGCCTCCCACCCTCAGGGACCTGGACGTCATCTTGGGTGACCTGGCAGCCGCCCCTCAGCCTTCCTCACCCAAGGTGCCTGCTGCGCCTAGGCCGCCTTCACCCCAAGCTGCGGTCCTCAGCCCACCAAGCAAGTCCCCATTTCAGGTCCAGCCCAGCAAGCAGGACCGCATCCTTGCATGGGTACAGGCGGACCAGCAGAAGGGCATGGAGGTTGATGATTCGAGGAAGGATCCAGAAGACTGGCGCTCCCGCGCCCCCTCTGCTGATCTGTCTGAGGGCGCACTCGAGGACATGGTCCTGCGCAGCCCATCCATGCTGGAGCAGGAGGATCCCTGGGTGAGTGGTCAGCTGCACAGCTGCACAGCTGATTTCCTGCCATTCACCTCAGGTGCGGTGATATTGGCTGCTTACCACGCCGCGTGATTACCTTCCCCCCTCTGCACAGGCCGCCACCAAGAGTGCGCCTCAGCAGGAAGCCGACAATCGATCCGAGAGCGGCGCGGAGTCGGCCAATGGCAAGGCGTTCGCTGAAGGCGGCAGCGCCGCAGACTACAAGCGTGCCAAGCGCTTCAAGCGCCTCACCCGCCTGCTTACCGGCGCGGCGGCACGCCGAATCGTCAACCGCTTCTTCCTCCAAGCTGGCACCATGGCTGCATTCGTGCTGCTCGTCACGCTGGCATGCTTCATTGCTGCCTTCAGCCTGATCCTGGGCCAGAGCGGCATGGTCAAGTCCATCCAGCGCATCGGTGAGTAGCTGGCACAGTCGTGGTCTGTTGCCAGCTGGCACGGCACACAACCAAGGGTGCACATCTCACGCTGCTTTGCATACGTGATGCGCAGGCTTTGCTGCCAACGCCATGGGCAAGGTTGCGATGGAGGTCAACTACCTGGTGATCCTGTTTGGCAACAACACCGAACCTGGGCTCGTGGGGCTGCAATCGTTCAACGACATCTACCTGCACCTCGACTTACTGTACCAAGACATCATTGATTTCAAGGTAACATCAAGCAGCACGTTGGAAAGGTCTTGCACTCTCTGACATGGCTTGTACTGATGCGCTTGCACTGTTGCCTCATGACAGGGTCTGCATCAGGAGGCGTACGGGTACGTGCAGGATCTGCCAATGTCCAATGACCCCAACAGTCCTTACAAGGTGCTTCACGACCTGTGGGAGGTACCAACGCTACCCGTGACGGTGATGCTGCCCGCTTACCCCCTGAGCACACGCGAATACGTCAACACAACGCTCTGGGATGCGGGGCAGACGATCGTGGTAAGCCTCCGGCCACACGCCCACCTGCTCGTTCGTTAGTCCTGTGTGCCTTGCCGCAGATCCACCGGAGCGTTGTTGTGGCGCTGGTGCGATAACATCCTGTTCTCACTGGTGGCACCTGTGTGACCCTCCCCCTAAATCTGCGCAGAACAAGGCACTGATTGTGTGGCAATACACACCCGGCTTCCCCGCGAACGTCGTCAACGCTACCACGTTTGTCCAGTGGTACGACGTGCGCTACATCCTCGACAACACTCAAGACATTCTGATCCCAGCCTACACCCAGGTCATGAACACCTACCTGACGGTGAGGGGGCGGTCGTTGTGCACCAGAGCAGTGGCTCAAGCTGCAAGCTCATTGCTTGATACGGGTTTGGGGTGGGGAGCTGAGTGCCTGTGTCTGGGCCACACCACAGTCGCAGCTGTCAGACAGATGGAGAACGCATGCTTGGCTTGCGCCAGACCTGACATTTGGCTGAAGGAGGTTTGCTAGCGCTATGCATCATAATGGACCTTGCACTTGCCTGCCTCGCTCCTGCAGATTGTCCTGGAGAAGGCAGCAGAAGTGAACTCGATCCATTACTACTTTCTGGTCATCCAGGGCTGCCTCTGCAGCTCCATTGCCCTAGTGTGGATGCTGGTCGTTACGACTCAGGTGTGGGCTCCGGCGCGCTGCAGCTGTGACGTTCTTTTGGCATCCTCTGACTGCATTGAGGGCTATATGGATGCAGCTGCAGGTGCATCTGGAAAATCCCATAAGCTAGCACCTGCTATGCTGTACATACATGCTGCAACAAGGCACGTACTGCATTCATGCTGCAGGTTGTGCTGTACCGCTGGAACATCTACAACACGTTCCTGCTGGTCCCTACAGCTGTCGTCCGAGGGCTGGCGTCTCGTGTCATTGCACTGCTGGAGGATGCCATCGGAGGTGACAACGGTACTGGCGATGGCGAGCGACAGGAGGTGAGGGTGGTGGACGGTGTTTGGGCAACAAGCATGGTCAGCAACCACTCCTAGACTGTTTCAGCTCACTTCGTCCTGCAAAAGCATTGGCATCCACCTGCTCCTCAGTTTGCAAGATGGCTTGTAAATGCATAGGGATCCACCCTGACACTGTGGCGCTTGATCTGCTTTTTCAGGATGCGGCGGCGCCTGTGGACGCCAGCGTAGCCAAGCCCGTCTACCAGGCCCCCGAGTCCCACAAGCCCATCATGAACATCGCAGAAAGGGCCAACATGCAGGTGTGGCTGCAAGCAGACTTGCAAACAGCCGTCCCTCTCTCTCAATGCAGCAAGCTTGCTCATGGCCATGGCGTTCTGGCTGCCTCACTGGTTGCACAGGACATGTCGGTGTGGGGCATCCTCAAGTCCACCTGGGCGTCAATGGCGTTCTGGAAAAAGAACCGCGTCCACGCCAGTGGCTCACAGAGCAAGCGGACGCTGGTCCGCTCCCCACGCATCATTGTGAGTCAGGAGGCATGACCCGTGGCATGAAGTTTTAGCTGCCTCACCTGCTCGGGTAGGGAAGTGGCTGTTCATACCCGTTCCCTCTCCCATTCCCGTTCATGCCAAAAAGGGCCCGAACAGACTGGTCCTGTGGCCCTGGCTGCCTGTGCTGTTCCTGCATGTTTGCGTGGCACTCGTCACAAGTGACTCGTTCAACGCTGATGGGCTGCACCTTTTGCCATCAATGTGCAGGTCATGTTCATGCTCCCCTTCGGAATCTGGGGCCTGATGATGGTCGTGATCAACACAATTGCTCATCAGCAGCTGTCACAGGTTGATAGCCCTATCGCCCTCTTCAACCTGGTGCGCAATCAGTCGCTCAGCAGACCAGGCTGTTGGATGGGCTGTGTGCTGCAGCAGCTGTTTTGCAATGTCCATGCTCGTCAACAGTGTCGTTGTCTGCCAAGCATCAAGCTCACACGTCATCTTGCTTGGCCCCCGCAGATCAACTACAATCTGGTGCAGTTCTACCGCCTGCATGTCTTCATGCAGACGCTCACCATTGAGCCGGTCCCAGCCAAAATGCCCGGCCATCGCACATACCTGGTCGGCCAAATGACTCTCAGCATGTCTAACTACTACGCCATGGTGGGTATGGGTACAGTGCAAGCAAGTGCATGGTGGGCGGGTGGTTGACGATGCTTCGAAGTCAACTGTGCAGTGTCACTACCAGGCAAACCATGCATATGTGCAAGCGCGAAAGCCATTTCGTGCACGGTGCGCGCGTGAGGAAATTGTGTGAGATTTGCATCGGCCCTATCGACGTACGTCCCTTCCCCATAAATGCTGCTGCACAGCTGTACGGTGGCAATGCTGTGAATGACACGAGTGCACAAGTCGTCAACGTGAAGGAGGGCCTGGTCAAGAACGCCTTTGGCAGGCAGATTCTGTTCGAGACCACATCATGCCTGCGCTTGAACCAGTCCAGCTGTTTCCCGCCCAGCAGCCGTCTGTACAGCTACACAACCCATGGCTTGGATGCACTGTTCAATCGCTTCTATGAGGTCCTTAGGATCGATCTCAGCGATGGTGGCTTGGCACCCTGGTTTAACAGCGCCGAGTTCGAATTCGTGGACCAAACCTACCCAGATTTTGAAGGCGGTGAGTCTATTCGCTGCTATAATGCACATGCCTGGCATTTGTTTGAAGATTTGGCATGGGCTGACACATCCAACTGCTTGCCTGCCCCATGCTCTGCGTAGGTCTTATCCAGCTGTGCCTGTCCTACTATGAGTCGGTCATTGCAGTGTACCAGAACGTGATGCAGACGCACATCGTGGGCCTGATCGTGACCATCATCCTGATGGCAGGCTTTTCTCTCTTCATCCTGTGGCCATTTGTGTCAGCCTGTCGGGCCGAGGGCAGGCGCATTGCCGACCTGCTGTCGCAGATCCCTTCAGACATTGACATTGAGGGACTGGTGAAGCGAGCTCTGGCAGGTAGCCAGCCCACTGGTATAACACCCAGCTCTGCCTCCAACGGTGCTATGAGCAACAAGCCCTTTACCGCTTCGCTCCAGCGTGAGGGAAGCGGTGGCGGAGCCCAACAGATTGCTGATGGCAGCTTCGTCAAACCTGGCAAGGGCAAGACCAGCAGCCGACGTGGCAGCATGATGTCAGCCTGAGCTACCGCTTGCTGTTATCCTGAATGTTCACCAATATCCAAATGTGATTAACAATATACAATTGCTTAGAAAAGCACTGCAAGGCGGTCGCCATCCCGCCCTTGGGGGGCCTCCTGGTGCACATACGCTGGGCAGAGCCAGGGACATTGTGTGCTGGCAATTGCAGTGTGTGAAACCCCCCAAACCTGCACCTAAAACACTGAACCTGCAGATGTCCTTGTGTGTTGCTAGCTGTCATGTTGGGCCTTAGTTAGGGAGGTTCCTGAAAGGATCTCACAGGGGTTCAAGGTGCTGTTGCACCACCGCTGGTTTGGGGTCGGTGAGGGGAGTGCTGTTGGGAAAGGTATCACTTTTGGGAACTGTTAAAGGATAGGTCGGCGGTGAACTTGTTGGCAAGGGTCCGTATAGCACTTAGTCTGGCGATGGAGGAGGGGCGGTGGGCTCAGCCCAGGGTGCCGGGGGGGCAGCGGCTCTGTTTGATGTGTGGCGCAGGTGTGATTGAGGACGAGATGCATTTCTTGCTCGAGTGCGAGCGATACGCGGAGATTCGGCAGCGGTTTGCGGACTTGTTTGCATCTGATTTGGCTCTGGTGGTGTGTGTTACAGTTGTTTAGGGCACCTCTGCAGGACCAGGATGAGCAGCTGAACTGTCTTGTGAACCCTTGGTTTGCGGGTCCCAGCCATGCTGTGTTCTTTTGGCGCAGACTCTACGGATTTGTCAGTGAATGCTGGATGTTTAGGCAGAAGGTGCTGTCACCGCAGGCGGGCGAGGAGCAGTAGTGCTTTTGCTGAGCTTTGGGGTCAATTAGGGTGCGAGCCCTGTGCGGTGTCTTGGTTGTTGTGCCAAGCACCCAGCCACTTGGGGACGGTGGCTGCCGGCATGGCCACGCTGGCCAGGAAGCGGGTGGGCTCGTATCTGTGCTGGTTTCAGGGTGAGGTGGAGTACAACTAGCTGGCGTCTGTTTTGTAGTGCATGGCTTCGCCCTGTCCCGGCTCTGTGATTTTGTGCGCTCCTCAGTGCTTCCCCTTTTTAGTTGCTGTGTGGTTTGTGCGTACAACCTTGTTCTTTGGGGCGCCTCCGCCACTTGTGGCAGGAAGGGGCTTGTGCTTATCCGCGGCACCCCGAAGCTTGGAGTTTCCTAATCCTGTCTCTGAATAGATCAGGGGTACCATGCGCCCGTGTGGTGTCCCGTTGGACTGTAGAACTACTACTACCTGCTGTCCTGCTGTGGGTCGGACGCAAGTGTCAATCATTTGACTGCACTTGATTACATACGTGAACTTATTGCTTTAAGCGCCTCAGTCCTTGATTACCAACTACCTGAGCTGCAGGATCAACTTATAATGCAGCCCACCCGCAGCTGGGAGGACTTCCACCTGTGAACCTCTTTTTGGCATGCCCACACTTGATTTCTTGACACTGTGGCCCAGGTGCCTGCAACGAGGACCCACTTCCGATGCGTCGTCAGTGCCCTCAGCTGCAGCGTACAGCGCCTTTCAACGCAATGCTACCCGTCGCAATCATGCGTCAGGGTCGGTTTGCAGCGGCAGCAACTCGCTCGGCGAGGGGCTTGCGGCAGGCAGTGCCTGGTGCGTGTGCATTTGCAAGCTGCAGCCGCCACAGATGCCTTGTGGACGCAGCTGACCATGCTCGACTTGGCCACAGGCATCACCCTGCCTGCAGCACATGGAGCCCAGCCCAGCAGGGCAGCGATTGTGGCTCATGCCAGCTACCAAACATCTACACCAGGTATGCATGCAGTGAATTAGACATTCTTGGCCCTGTTATCGGTGTTAGTCCTCATGCTCAAGATTCTTGCTGTTGCAGGCCTAACTTCTTCGCCCAGGGTGTTGGTGATTGGCGGTGGGTTTGGCGGCCTTTATGCTGCCATCCGTCTGACGCAGCTCTTTTGGCCCAAAGGCAAGTCGCCTCAGGTAAGAGCTGGGCGGAAGACAGGGTATTCATGATGGAGGCATCAACACACAACTGTGCTGTTGTGTCAGGTTCTTCGTCTTGAAGGCCTTCACTTGCGGTGGTGATGGTGACACGTACGCGGTGTGACTTGTAAATTGTCGATTCGCCTTGTACCTGGTACAACGCCTATTCAATGCCCAGGTCACGCTGGTGGACAAGGGCGAGCGCTTCACCTTCAAGCCGCTGCTGTACGAGCTGCTGAACAACACTGCCACAGAGGACGAGGTGGCACCGTACTTCAACCAACTATTGGCTGCGTACCCCGTCCAGTTTGTGCAGGTATATGCCTGCAGCGCAGCATGCTCTCAGTGCCTGTCGTGTGTGCCTTCTGTCAGCTGCAGCAGCTCCACATTCCATGCGCAGAGCACCTGTCTGGTCAGGGTTTGAGACGTGCATCGTATCTTCAGTTTCCGCTTCCTGCACACGGTTTGATTTGATGCATGTTGGGCTGACACATTCGTCCGTCCTGATATGCTGCTGGTGCGTAACAGGACCAGGTACTGAGCGTCCAGCCTGCAACCGGCAGCAACACCGGCAGCGGTCAAGCCGCCAGCAGCAACGCTCTGCCGGCAGGTGTCGCTGCTGGCCACGTGCAGCTTGCAAGCGGTGCAACCCTGGAGTATGACTGGCTGGTTGTGGCCCTGGGATCCTCCACTGACAGCAAGGGCGTACCTGGCGTCAAGGAGCTCGCCCTGCCATTCAACGTATATGAGGACGCGGTCAGGGTGAGGACCATTGCGTGTGGTTATGCAGTGTGGTTGTGAAAACCTATGCAGAGCATTGCGATGCTGCAGCTGTTGCTGTTACTGCGGATGTGCATGCTGTGCCAGCCCATTGCGGATGCTGTCAACCGTCATGCGACGCGTGTGGCTCATGTGGTGTACACGATACACGTTTCTTTGCAGCCATGTGTTGTGGTCAAATTGGTGCAGAGGGCATGTGCAAGGTGTGGCGTTCGACTTGTGGCATGTCCTCTTGTGCACATGCTGTACGTGCAGGTCAAGAGTGCCCTGACCTCCATTGAGCAGTCTGGCAAGCCGTCTTCGCTCATCATGGTGGTTGGCGCCGGCTACGCGGGCGTGGAGCTCGCAACGGTGCTGGCAGAGCGCATGAGGGGCAAGGCGGAGGTGCGGCTGGTCACACCAGGTGCAGACATCCTGGACGGCTGTCCCGAGGGCCAGAGGGAGGCTGCCAGGAAGGTGCTGGTGTCCATGGGCGTCAGCATCATGACAGGTGTGTGAAAGGGATTCTTTGGTTTCCCCTGCAGGGTCAGTGTGTCAGGCAAGGTGTGCAGAGACCTGAGATGATGTGCAAAGCGAGGCTTGCAATGCACAGCATATACAGGCTTATGTTTCGTGTGTGCAGCATTGCCTTGCTGTCCAGTTTTCTGCCTGTGTTTCTGCCACAGGTGTCAGGGTGACGCAGTTGAAGCCTCCATCCAGCCCCCGGGGTGAAGCCCTGCCCACCAGTTGCGTGGCCGACATGCGGATGCCCGATGGCAGTGTGGATGCGCTGCCTGTGGACCTGGTGCTGTGGTCTGCAGGCGCCAGCCCGGTCACAAAGGACGCGCAGCAGCGGAGCGGTCTGCCCTTCCCCATTAGCGCCTGCGGCTCCATACAGACGGTGCGTGTGTAAGCTGGGGAGTGTGTGTGTGTGTGTAGATTTACATTTCAGCACTGAGCCCGCGAAAACAACGCAATGGCCTAGCCCTTGCGAAAGGGCGGAAATCAGATGAAAGGGGTGTCGTTTAGGGGCAAAAAGGAAGGGCGTTATGTCTGTTGGGGGCATGGGACAC
>JAWZTI010000127.1:0-54221 GCA_039880955.1 Chlamydomonas urium | reverse complement strand
CATACTTAGCATAGGCCATGCGGGCCACTTGCCGGCTCTCAAAGGAAGGTTTGAGCTGCAGCGTTGTGGCCATGCGCACCGACAAGCTAAGTTCCCCTTCTGTGGGTACCAGGAAGGTGTCTTGGCCCCATGGTAGCTTCCACTTCATATTAGTCACAATCGCCGCTTCCCCTTGTGTCACACCCCCTCTGGTCCAACGAGGGATAGACGCAAGGTCCAAGTGAATAGGTAGTGAATCGGCATATACCGAATTGCGCCAGGTCACAGGTATTGCCTCATGCATGGCCAAGACCACCAGGAGCAAGTCCGGGGCGATTGGCGGTGGGGCCCAAAACATGATTCCCCTCTCTACTGGGGTGGATAATGTGCCTGGAGGCACATGCTGCCCAAAAATCATGGAGCAGAACGCCTGCCTCCTAAACCAGCTGGAGGGCGAACCAGGAAGTAGGGAATGTGTGGGATGGCGGCCCAAGAAACGAGAGCTGGAAGCGTGCGATATCGCTGCAAAATGGCGGATCTGGAGACCAAGGTGCTGCACGCTCTCAATGAGCAGGGTAGTATCGCTGACAGCGGCGTGTTCGCGGAGTCGCTGGCAGTGGATCACCAGGCGCTGGTCGGCGTCATCAAGAGCTTGCAGGCGTCCGAATTGATCACGGTCGAGGTAGGATTGCTGCAGTTGCGGCCCTGCAAAGCTTGAGTGCATGCGCCTGTTCAGGGCCCGCCCTGAAGCTGCCACTTCGTTCCCTCGCTGCAACAGGATGTGGACCATTCCCGCGTCGTTCTTACAGAGGAGGCCACTAGCTACCTCTCGGCGGGTTCGCCTGAGGCGCAGGTCTTCAACGCCGTGCCCGCAGAGGGCCTTGCTCTCTCCCAGCTCAAGGTAGGGACCGTTTGCATGGAGGGGCTGCTACGTACAGTGCTGCCCAGGCAAACTGCGGGAGAGTGGTGATGTGGCATGGATGCAAATTGCTAGCGCTGCTGTTGCTGATTGGTGACGCGCTGTATGGCCCATTGTCATGAACAGGAACGTGTGCCTGGCGAGGTTGGCGATGTGGGCTTTAAGCAGGCCATGCAGCACAAATGGCTGGCCATGGACAAGAGCAGTGGCACGCCCATGATCGTGCGCAAGGTAAGCGGGAGGTGTTCCCATTTGGGGACATTGATTGCGGGGCACACTGGCTGCGACATGACCTTGGGCGCATGCGCCAGCATCATCTCAATGTGCACAAGCAGCAGGGCAGCAGGGCAGGTTTGCTGCGCGACGGCAAGCTGCATGCCTGGCTCTTGGACGCAGGGTGTGATGTGAATCGTTTCACAGGCCTGTTGAGGGCAGGTGCTGCAGTTGCCTCTTTTTCTCGCCTTGGCCTCCCGAATTCTGCTTGCCCAGCCCCTTTAGCCCACCCATACTCTCAAATACGCCTGCATTGCGGCCACACGCATCCACTGTCTCTGATTTGGGCAGGTTGACTCCATTGTGGATAAGACCCTGGAGCTGCTGAAAGATGTGGGCGCTGGCAAGGAGATCAGCAAGCCAGACACAGAGGCATTGAAAAAGAGGAAGCTGATCAAGAACGAGTGAGTACGGGATGAAACCTAGGTCTGAGGCAGGGCTGAGGTCTTGGTCCATTGAACAACTGGGGGCAGGGCTTGGGCCTTGGTTCATTGGTCCTGAGCGCAGCAGGGCTGGGACCCTGGGTCGACAGGCACACAGAGGCAGGGCGGAGCTGCGGCCGGCGTGCATACAACACATCGATTTGTCTGGCGGCAGACTTTGCTGTAGACGTTTTGGCAGACCAGCAAACACTTCAGGCCACTTTCGCCGCTTGCAGCTTGCAGTCACGTGGCACCTGCCAGGTTATGCCCCCTTGTGTTATTTGCGGCATTTCCATGCGCCTGTGCCAACTGCTGAACCCATGTGCCCCCTGCTGCACTTGCCTTGTGCAGGGCTTGGAAGACGTACGTACTGGGCAAGGGCCCCAAGTTTGCGCTGGAGAGGGTGAAGCCAGCGACCGATCTGACTGCTGACATGATCCAGAAGTGAGCGTTGGACTCAGCCTGGCCAAGGGGGGTTGGTGCATGCCCGCTGAGCGTTAGCATGCTCCGCTGCTTGGGGCACGGAGGGGGGAGAAGAGGGCGAGGTTGATTGAGCAATGCTTGTGCATTGCCAACCGCGGGCGAGCAGCAGGTTTTTGGCCAGGGCAATACGGCTGGCAAGGATTGCGGTTGGCTGCCCAAGGGTTGTGGGGTTACAATGGCTGGGGTTCAGGCAACCTATTTGTTTTGTGCTGGGGGATGTTGGACAATTTTGGGTGCTGGGGGGGCGCTCTGGTTTCAGACACATCCCTGCACGTCCTCTCTGGACCTGTAAACCTTCTTCCTTGAGCTACTTACCTCCTCCTCCGCGCCAATGCACCCGCCACTGTGCAGGGGCACCTGGCGCACCCAGGAGTTCAAGGACTACAACTTCAACGCGCTTGGCATCAGCCCCAGCGGCGGCCACCTGCACCCGCTGCTGAAGGTGTGTGTGTGTGGTGCGTGTAGCTTGCAATACATATGTGTTGGGGGATGGGGGGCGTGCGGGCGAACGGTAAACTTTTGGAAGAACAGGCAATGTTTGTGAACCAAGTCGGAGGTGTAGCGTGTATAGCCCCTGCACCTGCCACACCAGCCCGCCACCTGCCTCAACCGCTTCCATTGGCCGACAGCATCCCAAGTATACCCTGCCACCCCCCTCCTTGACACGTTCATTCCTTCCCCTCCCCCAACATGCACCCTCACCTCAATCACCAAGGTGCGCACCCAGTTCCGCAAGATCTTCACGCAGATGGGCTTTGAGGAGATGCCCACGAACAACTACGTGGAGAGCAGCTTCTGGAACTTTGACGCGTTGTTTCAGCCGCAGCAGCATCCGGCGCGAGATGCACACGACACCTTCTTCCTCACCAAGCCCTCGACCACCACGACAGGCGTGCCAGAGGATTACCTGCAGAGGGTCAAGGTGCGTGTGCAAAGGGGATGAAGAGGGGGGAGGGGCTATGGAGGGGGGGCAGGAACACAACGAGGCAGAGGTTTAAGGTGCATGCTCAGGGCGGGAGGCGGGGGGGAGCGGTAAGCAAGGATGCAAGGCACTACTTTGCACAGGTCAAGGTTTGGGTCCATAGTGGGTGGGAAAGGTGAGCGGCAAGCATGGGTGAAAGGCACTACCTTGCAAAGGGTCAAGCTGGGCACCTGAGGGAAGAGAGGGGCGAGCGACAGGCGATCACCCACGCCCCCAGCCTTCTCGCCTTCTCGCCCCAGCCTCACCCTTTCCACCCCACCAATGCCTTCTCAACTCCCGGACCTGTACAGGACGTGCATCAAAACGGTGGCTACGGCTCCGCAGGCTACGGCTACAGCTGGAAGCTGGCCGACAGCCAGAAGAACCTGCTGCGCACCCACACCACGGCGGTGTCGTCCCGCATGCTGTACAAGCTGGCGCAGGAGGGCTTCCGTCCCGCCAAGTACTTTTCGATAGACCGCGTGTTCCGAAATGAGCAGATCGACCGCACGCACTTGGCAGAATTCCACCAAGTGGAGGGTGAGTTAGCAGTTCGGGTTGTGTCCTGGTGATCGCGGCGCCTGGCATTCAGGGGCAAGGGCGCAAGGTGCTGTTGTTCGGGTACAAGTTGCTTGGACAGGCTTGGCAGCATGCGGCCATCTGGGTGTTGTTGAATGTGCAAATTGCGTGTGTCCTGGCTCCGCGTAGAGTGCTCTGCTTTCGTTTGTTGGGTGGTGTGGCAGCATCGTTTCTGCATGAATGTACAGTTTTGCCAACTTGCGTGACCACTACACCAGCGTCCATGCTGTACCTGAAACTTTCTTGTGGCTCCTTCCCCTTGCCCCGCCCCTACAGGCCTGATCTGCGACCGAGGCCTGACGCTGGGTGACCTGATTGGCGTGCTGGAGCAGTTCTTCAGCCGCCTGGGCCTGCCCAAGCTGCGCTTCAAGCCTGCATACAACCCCTACACCGAGCCCAGCATGGAGATCTTCTCATACAGCGAGCAGCTCAAGAAGTGGATGGAGGTGCGGGGGCATGGGGGAAGGCAGGTCAGCAACGGGGTGAGGGGGACGATGGGTACCGGATGCATGTTTGTGCAGGGCAGCATCTCACTGTTTCAGCGTCGCCACTTAGGGGAGCTAGTCCACTTGTGCCATGAGTTTGTTCTTCCACTTTGTGAGCTGCTCACTGGAACTAGGGTACAGAAGTTTTGTTGGCCGTGGTTACAGTGGAAGGGCATAACCTCTTTTGTCCCAGTTGCGCAGCCTGCACACCACCTTGACGTGCCGTGTCGTGCGTGCAACCCCTGGCTGGGTGCAGGTCGGCAACAGCGGCATGTTCCGCCCCGAGATGCTCCGGCCCATGGGCCTGCCCGAGGACGTCAACGTCATCGCATGGGGCCTCAGTCTAGAGCGCCCCACCATGATCCTGTATGGCATCGACAACATCCGCGACCTGTTCGGCCACAGGGTATGTGTTGGGGGGGGGGCATAGGACCTGTACTTGCAAGGCTAAGTTTGACTGGAGATTAGGTAGGTAGGCCATCTTGCAGAATGACGCGCAAGTACTCAAACTGAGCAACCTGACAATCTGATTCCATTTCATCCATTCATCCATTCCAAGACGAATTTCTGGTTTTGCTGTCGCTGCCCTTGTCACCCTGCAGGTCAGCTTGTCTATGGTCAAGAGGAACCCGCTGTGCCGACTAGGACTGTAACCATGCCGCTTGGGCTGTGCTCGACAGGCAACGAGTCTGGTGTGTTTGATTAGCCTTGCGGAGCGGGACCACCTCTGGATGTTTGTCATTGCAATGTAAGGCGTGGATGTTGAGCCTTTGGAGCCATCCTGCAGCATTACGCACAGACCACATGACACTGCACAAGACATGCGATACCAATTCGCAGCTGGTCAGGGCAGTGCTGTGGCACCACACCTACATGTCCTCGTCTGTGACCTGCATGACAACAAGGAAAAGGGGGCTTTCTTACATTCATAAATTTTCAGAAAAGGTGTTCACACTGGCGTGGGGGCTGTTTGGCTGGTTGAGGCGCAGCGCTTGTACGCCAGCAAATGAGTATGACAACTAGCTAGAATTTCAAAGTTGTAGATATGCAGCGGCGCGGTCGGCCATCGGCACCGCAGCGAGTTGAGCCTCAGGACCCCATCACTGCCGCAATCGAAGCCAAGCGTCGCCGCATAGGTTAGTAGTGCACTGACCATGAAGCATGCTGTCCTCTTACCATCGCCCTCATGTATCTAGGCTGCCAATGTGCATGCACAGCGGACCTGGTGAAAGCAGCTGCAGCTTCAGCGCCTGCTAGCGTGACCACCGTCTTTGCCGACGTTCCTGAAAAGCCTGCATCCACCTCAAGTAAGCTTCAACACAGCGTCTCAATTAGAGACGCATGCAACTGCGTCGTTGCCCTGCCCGTCGCATCATCTTGACGTGTTGGTCTGAATGTAAAACAGGCCAAGGCTTCGCTGTGCCTGCACCCAAGCCTGGGATTGCTCATGCCTGGGCGGTACATGCCAGAGACCCTCCTCTGACAGAGGCTCGAGTGGTGCTCCGCAGCATTATCGACTACGGGTGAGCAGCTGCCTCGCTGTTGCACAAAGAGCGGTAGTTGTCTGAAAAGCATGCTGGAAGCCTGTAGGCGGGCAGCAGGGCAGAAGGGTATGCAGCACGGGGGTTGCAGGCGGGGTATCTATAAGGTCTAATGCCCGTTCTGTGCGCTGATCATTATTCACTCCGAGCAGTTATGGCAGCAGTGACGAGGACGAAGCCGAGTTATCAAGTCCAACGCGAGACTTCGCAGTGTCGCCAGCATCGGCGTCAGCGTCGGCGCCAGCGTCAGCATCAGGATCAGGTCCTGTTGCCAACGCTGTGTCCAACGGCACTGACAGGGGTGTAGCGCTGCACGATGACATGGACTTGGAGGTTAGCCTGCACCAGCAACTGATCATGACCTGGGCAGCTTGTGTTTGTCCTGCCTGCTTGGAGCATGGTTCGTGATACAAAGTGTCTGCAGCTGTCGCTTGCTACAGGCTGTCTTAGACGTCATGTCTTACTTTGCAGTCCCCCATGCGCGTGCCTGCTGTGCGCCCCATGCAGCTTGCGAACTTCATGAGCCAGTTGGAGTCCAGTGGGTTGCTTGGTGATGGCAGTGAGCCCACTGCTGGGCCTGCAGGGCCAGGGGACGCGTCAGGCGTGGCTGCTGCATCCGGAGCAACAGGGCAAGCGGCACAGCCGTCATCGGCAGCTGCCTCGTCAGCAGGGCGGCCGGACACTGCGCTTGGGGAGGGCGCATCGGCGCCAGACGCTGGCGAAGACGCCGCACCAGAGGAAGCTGAGCAGAAGGTGCTGGGCTACTTGGCGCAGGCTCCCAACTGGAGCAAGGTGCTGGACACGGGCGGAGGAGGCATCTACTACTGGAACCTGGCCACCGGGGACGTGGAGTGGGAGGTACCGGAAGGCCTGGACCCGGACCAGCTGCTCCCGCCAGAGGGCAGTGCTGCTGCTGAGGGGCGCGGCGATGACCAGGGGCCGACACATGGGGCAGCGCCAGAGGGGGGGCATACGGAGGCAGGAGCAACTGCAGCTGCATCGGAGGTGACTGCAAGGGAGGTGCCAGCTGAAGTATCTGGCTCTGGCGATGGGGTGGAAGGTCAGTCGGGAGGCGCGGCGACCTTGACCGAGGGGCAAGGCACAGCGCAGGCGGAGGACGGCAACGTGCGTGAGGAGGAGCTGGAGGAGGGGCAGCTGCCTCCCGAGCCTGAGGCGCTGGGGCAGGATCAGCAGCAGCCCGGCGCGCAGGCAGATGGCAGCGATCAGCAGCAGGGGCCAGCCGAGGCAAGGGCTGCAGACGACGTGAGTGCACCGTCGAGCAGCGGCGGCGCTGACGAAAGCGTACTGCCATCTGCCGCCACGGCGGCTGCGCTGCGAAAGCAGCTGCTGACGCCGCCGCAAGATCATGTGACCGCGGTACTGGAATCTCTGGCCGCAGATGCCGCTGAGGCCGCCAGGTGCTTCATGGCCTCGCTGCCCCGGGCGGTGCGGCTGGCGGTGGAGGCGCAGGTACGGCACAACGACTGGGTGGAGCTCAGCAGCGCGCAGAGGAAGGCGGTACAGCAGGGCAGGCCAGAGCAGGCGCTGTGCTGGGAGGCGTACGAGCTGCATGTGTCCACTAAGGCGATGGCTGCGCTATCGGCGCTGCCAGCTGCAAGGAAGGAGGCGGCTGCGGTGATGCAAGGCGGGAGCGGGGCCAGGGCGGCAGCGAGCGGCGGCGAGGCGCAGCGCCTGTCCAGCTCCGCCTCTGCGCCAGCGGCAGCGGCGACGGAAAGAGACGGGGCGGGCATTGACGACGGTAAGGGGGCAGGGGAGAGCGCAGCGCAGCAGCAGGCTTCAGCAGCTGGCAGCAGGGGCGCCACACCACCACTGCCGTGGGCGGACGGTGAAGACCCCTCTGCTGCGTCCTTCTCCGATGCCCAGCCGCACCATAGCGGCCGCCTGCCCCCGGGGCGGGGCCGGGGCCCGCCGTTCCCGCTGCTGCATGACCCACACGGCCCACCGCCGGGGTTCGGTGGTTACCCGGGCGACTTTGTGGGCGTGCACCCCCACCCTGGCCACCCGGCGGCCGGTAGCTACGCTGCCTACAACTGGCACTGGCACGCGCACCACTACGACCCGCATGGCGCAGCGCACGCCGCTTTTGGCGGCGCGCCGGGGTACCCCATGATGCCACATGGTGGTGGCTACTACTCCCCCGCCCCCAGCCACCCTGCCACAGCGCCCGGGCCGCTGTTCCCTGTGGCACATGGTGGCACATCTTGGCCGGGGGAGAGCGGTGCCGGCGCCGGCGGCGCTGCCTCGTCTTCGCCGCCCCCGCCGCCGCCTGCCGGGGCTGAGTCTCCGCCGCCTCCCCCTCCCTCGGGGCTCACTGCGGATGACGACGGTGGAGACTCAGCCCCTCCCCCGCTGCCCGCCAGCCACCCGCCCCCTTTGCCGCCTTCCTCCCCCATCGCCGGGCCGCCGTCCCCTGACTTGCCGCCTGGCTACGCATCGCCCGAGCACGCGCCGCCCCCTGTCCCATCAGATCCCGCTCCGCCGCTTCCTCCCGACCATGCCTCCCAGGACATGGAGCTGGACACTGCAGACCATCATCGCAAGCTTGGCTCTTCGTCGACGCACCCCGCAGGTCCAGAGGCGCTGCAGTACGCCAGCCAGGCCCTGGCTGCAGGTATGATCTCCTGTGTCATGAGCACATGCTGGGGCAAGCAGGCCGTGGCACCTGCAGCTTTACAGAGTGATGTCTGGCAGGTTGGGCAGGCTGCATGACCTTGCTCCTCTATCTCAAAGGTGGTTTTGCACGTGTGCCCCGCTTTGTTGCCGCAGCTGCTGCAGCACCTGCAGCTGCATCCACCTCGGCTGCTGAGAGGCGCAAGGAGTACAGCGCTCAGCCAGTGCGCATGGCCATGCACGCAGTAGCGCCTGTGCAGCCGGCATCCGACACAGCGGCAGCAGCGGCTGCGGCGGCTGCGGCGGCTGCGGCTGCGGCTACGGCAGCAGCGGACAAGAAGCGCAAGGCAGACAAAGCCGGTGTTGATGCTGCGGGTGAGGGCGGGGGCCATCAAGGACTGCGTATTTAAAACAGGCGAGGGTGCGGTTGCGTGTGAGCTGTTCGTCAGATGATCTGCAGAAAGTTGGGCGTGCCTTCAAATGGGTCCCCAAATAGCACTGCCCCGTATGCTCATATGCGTTGCTTGCCAACTTGTGGACAACGTTGCTCATAGCCGCCTGTGTGCACCTCGGTTCGCTCCTCAAAGGTGGTGTGAAGAAGGCCAAGGCCAAGCGGGAGGTGGGCGGCAAGGTAGGCAGCCTGATCAATCAGTGGAGCTCTGTCCGCCGCACGCTCGAGGAGGAGGAAGAGCGGCAGGCGAGGAGGGAGCTGGAGGCATTTGACCCCGAGGCGCAGGAGAGGAAGCGGCGCAGCGAGATTGAGCAGTGGAAGAGCGACCAGCTGAAGACGGGGCAGGCGGAGGACAACGCCAATTTCATGGTGCGCGATGCGGGCATGCGACAGCAGGCGTGTGCCCACTGCCCCCACTGCCCTAGCACATGACCGCTGCACCCCTGCTCAGATGCCGGCAACCGCCCTGACGTGGCGTGCAGCTGAAGCGCTGAGGGAAAGGGTCGTAGCGTGGTGGTGGATGCACGTGCGCCTGCATGAAGAGTGCTGGTTTAAGGTTGACGTCAGCTGTTATATGGTGCTTATTTGTTATGAGAGTTGACTGATTGACTAGCGAAGGTGGCGGTTCATTGATCAGAGGCGTAGGGGCAGGCGCAGAAGGCTCCTCTGCACACTGTGGTCGGGGTGCTAAGGAGCACTGGGTGTGAAGGCCCATCAGGGGCTGTCCAAGTGCCGCTTGGCGGTGAGCATGCTGCCGCCCTGTCCCCGGTATGGATTTGGTTGATCGTGGTTTGCGCCCTGTCCTTCGTCCAAACTTGGCTGACTGCATGTTGCCCCCCTCGCCCACCACTTGTACGTGCAGCCGGTGCAAGGCGACTGGCGTAAGCGCTTTGGTGGCGGCAAGTCCTCCGACGGCAAGGTCAAGAAGACCTCTGCTTCCGCCTCCGCTCCGGCCGCTGCCCCTGCCCAACCAACCTACCCCAAGAAGTCCAAGACCAAGCCAGACCTTGAAGCTCTGTCCCATGGCCTGCCTTCCGGATGGACTGCAGTGTGGAAGGCTGCAACCGGCGATATTTACTATGAAAACAAGTCAACCAAGGTGTGGGCATGTGTGGGGAGTGTGGGTGGTGGCTGACACGAGCCGCCCGGCAACAAGCACTGTCACAAACATGCTGGTCCTGTTTCACAAAGGGGCACCCGCATCCCTCGGCTACGTCAGGGCTGTGCAGCGCACATTGTTGGCAAGTATCAAGGTTGTGCGATTGCAGCACCTGGTCAGAATTTGAGGTCAGGACACACTTGGCAGCAATGTCTGTAGAACCCTTAATTGCACACTAACATGCTTGGACATCACGGCCAAGCTCTACTCGGCGTCTCTCTGGTTCTACCCCAGCAGCCCTTGTTGCTTGGAGGGTGCGCCTGCCCCAGCTACAGGTATGATCTGCAACAGTGATACAGGTGAGTTTCTACCGGAAGGTGCGGCCCACACCACGTTCTCATGTTGACCCATGCAGTTGCATCCCATGCTGCGTTTTGTGTGGTTTGAGCAGAGTGTTACGATCTCTTCACCATTGAGATCACAGTTGCTTGTTTCTTTTGAAGAAGCAGACCTTCCACCATGGCTTGCTGCGGTCCTTACAATGCAGTGCCTCCGGTTCAGTGCAATGGGTCTGTTGAGAAGCACCAAAGATTGCATCCCTATAGCCTTCATCTTACTTTTTTGTGCTCTGCACCTGTGCCCTGCAGGAGACAAGTTGGGACCGACCCTGAGTGAAGCGAGCAGCAGCAGTGCCTACATTCATCGAAGCATAAGCGAGTTCCTGCGCAACACAAACGCTTGTAGGTCATGGCACTCTGCATGTTGCTGGCCATTCATCCTGTTACGCATAGAGCGTTTGACCAACAGTGACTGAAGAGCAGTGTCCAGGCAACTCTGTGCTCGGCACATAACAGCGCGCTCCTCGCACAAAAAGCTAACACCACTGCAAGGTGCAGTCACAGCAGCGCAACGAACTCAAAATCCATGCACACCATTCTGCAACTGGGAACACCAAGAAAGAATGCTGGGTAGAGTTGTCAGAACTGTCAAAACTTGTCACATTCCGTGTCATGAGTCAAGTTTGTCGTACAACGGGCGTCACTTGAATCTACACGTCTATCGAGGTCTAGGCTAGGTCATCATAGGTACAGGGTTTGGCGGCTTATACCAGCAGCACGGCGTTGATGCACCCGTCGTTCTCAGGGTTGTTTGTCACCTGTGGCAATGCAGCAGCAACCAGCATCAGCATCAGCAACATTCCAAGGATGGCCTCCAGCACCACGCCTCAGCTCGGGTGGCGCTCAGGTACGACACCCAAACCCTGGCTGCAGAATGGCGCATGCAAGAAAGCACCCTGCCCCCCCGACGCCACCTCACCTGCGCGTACTTGCCCCACACAACCTTGCCACCTGGCGTGACCAGGCCCAGCTCGCTGACGTTGACCTCAATGATGGTGCCCTTTGTGATGACGCCCAATGTTGTGTACATCTGCCCGTTGGGGTTCTTCTTGATGCCAATGATGTCCAGGCAGAAGGTGGCCTTGAGCTCAGGGTGCGTGACGTGTGCCTTGGTCATACGCAGACCCGTGGGGCGGATGAAGCGCTCATACTTTGGCGGCTTGCGCGTGAAGCCTTGGCCAACGAACGTGACCTTGGTGATCATGCGCTTCCAGCTCTTCTTCTGGCGCTTGCCCGACTTGAGCACCTTGAACATCTCGTCCTCAGCAATGGGCCGCACCTGGATAGTAAGGGGGAAATATACTGTGAGCTGTGCAGCATGACAATAGCCAGATAATTGCAGCAGCCATGACAAGTTCACGCTGCCACGACTATTCAGATGCTGCAGCAGGGAAGCCGAAATACAGGCCAACCGCTGCAATCAATGTGCAAAAACAGAAACACTGCTGAGGAAGCAAATGACAATTTACACGCAGAGAGGCAGGTACCCATCAAGCAATTCAGTCCACCAAACATGCACAGGCTGCAGCCGTCACGCCAGATCAGTGTGTCCCCACATCCAGCCACTTTCCTATCACCTCACCTTTGGCAGTGGTACCTCCCACTTGCCGGCCTTCTCCTTGCGTTTCTGCTTGATGGTGTTGCTGAGCACCTTGGCCCTGTCAACCTGTGAACATTATGCACGCCAACCGCCAGGTCAGCATATGAACGGTGCAAAGTGCGGCACATTATGCAAAGTTGGCCTGTTCAGCAAAGGCATTTGTGCACTTGCCTAATCCGGCCCTATCAAAGCAGTGCCCAAGCTGCTGCAACTGCGCTCACCTGCTCACGCTCCAGCAGGTAAGCAGGCACCGCATTCTGGGGTGCGCCGTCGTCTGCCTTGTGCTTCTTGTCCTTCTCCTCGTGCATGGCAATGGTCTTCTTCATCAGCGCCTTCTCCGCATGGCGCTTCTTGGCAAACAGCTTGCCCTTCAGACCTGCGAGTGGGGTATCGCAAAACCGGTGCATGGGTCATGCGGCCGCACAAAGCGCTGTATGGAGGGACCGCTGCTCTGCGGCCGCATTCCCAACGTACCGATTGCCTTCCTGGCGAACTCGGAGCGCTTGTGCACCTCACGCGCCTCCTTTTTGCGCTTCCTCTCCGCGGCATCCAGCCTCTGGCCGTACCTGCAGAGCGGAGCGGGGCAAGCATGCATGCAGGCGGCTGGCCAGTCAGCGTCGTGCTCGCTTGGCTGCCAAGTAGGGCTGCCGTGGGCGGCACGGCACTCACCGCTTGCGGTGAAGCTCAATGTGCTCATTCTGAGGCATGGTTGCTCTGGCAGAGCGCACGCGCTGAACCCTGAGCGAAAGAGAACATTTGCTGGACACGCCGGGGAAAAGGCCAGCCCCACACTAGAGTGAACAGGGAAACTCGTCGCGTGGCACCCTAAGTTAGTCCCCTTTCAGCTAGAAGGCGCGCATCAGCGCAGCCCCACTCGCGTACTCTCTAGCTGCTGGTTTCGACAGCAGCTGTCGGCGCTCTAGGGCCGGCTTGGTTCATTCCAACACAGCAGATCCTCTGCAGCGAGGTGCGTGCAGCGTAGCAGCTGGTAACAGTTGTTTCCTGGTCAGCGCAGTGCTTGGTGACGCATTTCCGCGCCGCATGCGCTCACAGGCAGACCCCAGAGAACGCGTTCAGTAGCCGCCGCGAGGAACAGCCATGCCGAAGAACAAGGGAAAGGTGGGGCATCGCGGTTGGGGCCGATGCACGCGAAGGGCAGCCCCTAGCTGCCCATGGCCCGGGCCATGCATGCATGACCTCGACCACCCTTGCGCTCTCTTGCTTAACTCCCACTAGGGTGGTAAGAACCGCAAGAGAGGGAAGAACGAGAACGAGGAGGAGAAGCGCGAGCTTGTGTACAAGGAGGACGGCCAGGAGTATGGCCAGGTGCTGCGAATGCTCGGCAACGGGCGCTTGGAGGCGCAGTGCATAGACGGCAAGAAGCGCCTGTGCCACATCCGCGGCAAGATGCGCAAGAAGGTGCGTGCGTAGGAGGCTGACGCCTGCATGGTGCCAGGGGCATGGGCTACTGGTGAACAGCCATGGGAATGCAACTCGCTTAAAGGTTTCGTTCTGCCATGCAGGTTTGGGTTGGCCAGGGTGACATCGTGCTGGTGGGTCTACGTGACTACCAGGATGAGAAGGCAGATGTTATCATGAAGTACACGGCAGACGAGGCGCGCGTGCTCAAGCAGTATGGCGAGCTGCCCGAGCACCTCAGGATTAACGACACTGGTGAGTGCATGACAGATGCAGGCTTTAGCAGAGCGCGGCTGGGTTGCCAGCAAGGTAGGATGGCTGCATTACCACAGCGTGTACGCGGATGGCACTGACAACGACGACCGTCCCTGCCTTTTGCTGCTGCTGTGCAGATGTCATCATCGATGGCGAGGACAACGAGAACGCAGGTGGGCACAGAGCAGGATTGCAGAATCGCGGCGTCACTGACTGCAAGCAGCATGCAAGGCATTCAGCTTTCGGAGCACTGCTCACCACTGCGCTCACCCCCCTGCGCTGCCTGTTGTTGCCCTTCTCTGCTTCAGAGTTCTTCGACTTCGATGGTGAGTTGATGGGCTGGGTGTGTCTGTGTTGCAAGGAATGTAGCTGCTAAGCACATAGGTGCAGGGGCACGGATTGCTGCAGGCTGTCAGCAGGGTTAGGAACAGGTGGTATGCTGTGAAACCAGTTGCGTGCATGCCTGTATTTCCCTGCAGATCTGGCTGAGATTTAAGCACCTAGAGGTGCCAAGCATATTGACGATACAGATGTGGAAGCAGCAGGGCGCTGCAGGCACATCACATTTGACGCCACCACTTCAGCCACTGCCTGGTGGCTGGCAGCAACCCGGGATGCAGCAGCGCTGTTGTTGCTGTAGACAGCCTGGGTATTGCTTCCGCGGATTGCCATGCAGGGAGCCACCTGCCTGCAAGCAACGCCAGTGCTTGCATGCTTGCAGACTCGCTTGGTCATGCCTGCCTGAGGCTGGGCGCTGCTGGTTTTGTGTTGCATGTTCTGTTCATGTTGGAAAATGGGCAACCTGCCTAAGCACAGAAACGGCATGTAACCTGCTTTGCGCGAGAGGTGGCGGTTTGAATGTGCAGCACAATCAGTTGTTGCAAACTCTTATGGCCACCTGCAATGAAACTCTGGAAATGCAGAGGCAAATCACACCGCATTTGGTGCCACTTGGAAAAAATAGGTAGGGTATAACTTTACATGTGGATAGGCTTGCCAAAGGCTGTTGCCAGAGCAGCCTCCTTGACCGCCTCCGACAGTGTGGGGTGGCCGTGGCATGTCCTAGCCAGGTCCTCAGCAGATGCTCCGTACTCCATGGCAACCACAACCTCGTGGATCATCTCGCCAGCGTTGGCGCCCATGATGTGTGCACCGAGCAGCTTGTCCGTCTTGGAGTCGGCAATCAGCTTCACCTGCGGAAGTACAGATAGACAGCAGTGCAGTGCGTGCAGCTCAGCGCTCTGATCGCGAAACAACCCAGTGCAGCCCACATGTACACACCACGCGGCCCACGCAGTCTGACCAGAGGAGTCACAAGTCGGAATGTCAAAACGACAGACAAAGACAGACCATGGCAACTGCTCACTGCCTCCACCCACTCGCACCCAGCACTTACCACACCCTCAGCGTCATCCACAGCCCTGGCTCTGCTGTTGGCCATCATGGAGAATTTGCCGACCTTGATGGACAATCCCTGCTTCTTGGCCTCATCCTCAGTGATGCCGACAGAGGCGACCTCGGGGTGCGTATAGCAGATGGAGGGCACGGTGTTGTAGTTGACGTGGCCCTTCTTCCCTGCAGCCGCATCACAGGGGAACCACGGATACAGCATAGGCAGGAAAGCAGCAGGTTGGAGGCAGGTGCAAGCACATACTGAGCATGTCTGTCAGCAGCACAGATGTGGCAGAGGGAAGCTCTCAACACCCAGCTTGCACCAAAGTCAAGCTGGCATTTGAGTGCATGCTGCAGCTGCAAACAACGCAGAGACAGCCCTGTCGACGTTATTGGGTGCGAGCCTCGACCAAGCGCTTGTGCAGCTGCAGCGCACCCTCCCTCGCACCTGCAATGATCTCGACGGCGGCAACACCGTCCTCCTCCGCCTTGTGCGCCAGCATGGGCCCATGCACAACGTCACCAATGGCGTACACACTGGGCACGTTGGTGCGGAAGTGATCGTCGATCACAACGCGCCCGCGCTCGGTCTTGATGCCCAGAGCCTCCAGGCCCAGACCCTGCAGAAAAGGGCGGCGGCCTACGCACAAGGGAGTCGAAGCATGGGCGACGTGGTTATGAAGGCGCAGATGATGTGACGCCCAAGGATGCGGCGAAAGCTGGCTGACCCTGCCCACGGTGACCATACCCAGTGCATAATCAAAACTTGCTGATTTGCGCAGGCAACACAACTCAGCAGCTGTTCACAAGCTTGCACATCGTGTACAGGCAGGCATGGGTGTGATCAAGCTGAATTTGCGGTGCATGCCAAAAACAAAATATGCTGCAGACTGATGCTGAGTCTCTGCACAGCAGCTCACCAATGGACACCAGCACGCTCTCTGCCTCCATCTTCTCGGCAGCTCCACCCTTGGAGGGCTCCGTCGTGAGCAACACCTTGTCACCTACCACCTCGCCCTTGGTGACCTTGGTCCCCATCTTGAACTTGAGTCCCTGCTTTTCCAGAGAGCGCATGAAGGTGCGACGCACCTCGCCGTCCTACAGACATGGCCGAAATCACCATCAGCAGCACAGGGGTGTCAGAACAAGGGTAGCTGTAGCAACCACGACAAGCTCAGGCATGTACAGGTGAGGTGCTTGGCAGCGCTTTGCACTGTGTTCACTGAAGTCAACGTCTTCTTACACAGCCACAGGGGTTTTCATCTTATGATGCAAGGGCCCCTGCGCTTGATACTTCACACATCGGGGCCCATCATGCACCCCCCAGCGTCTGGCCCTTGCCGCTGTACATGCACGCACCATGGTCGGGACAATGTTATCCAGAAACTCCACCACGGTGACCTTGGACCCCAAGCGAGCATACACCGAGCCCATCTCCAGGCCGATGTAGCCAGCTCCAATGACAACAAGCGTCTCGGGAATCTTCTTCAGCTTGAGCGCGCCGGTGGAAGAGACGATCCTGGCAGAGTGCCAGTGCGTGGGTTTGAGACAGTGCCGCAGGCTGGGGAGTCAAGCAAGCACAGCTCAGCAGTGACAGCACCCCGCTGCTCCCCTTTCCCTGATATTCCCTCAACCGCCCACAGGCAATGATGCATCATGCATCCGCACCCTAAACTGCTGAACAAAGGTCTGTCAGTCCCTCTATCCCCACCACCAATGCTCACTTCTCCTCATCGATGGGCACACCAGGCAGAGGTGTAACCTCGGAGCCAGTGGCGATGATGACGTTCTTGGTGTCAATCGTCTGCGTGCCACCAGCATTCAGCGCAACCTCCACCTTGTTTGCACCTGTGATCTTGCCCCAGCCCTGCACGTAGGTGACCTGAGAGCAAGGGCAACCAGGTAGCCTTTTGGAACACTGACGTTGACGCCATGTCCTGTGCCAAGCAGCCGCATCAACCCTTCAGTTTGCATAGCGACATGCACACCTTGTTCTTCTTGAACAGGCCCTCAATACCCTTGGTCAGGCCAGAAACAGCGGTGTCCTTTTGCTTCTGCATGGCTGCCCAGTCCACCTTAACTCCATCCACCACCACGCCATAGTGTGCGAAGTGCGTCTTGGCGTCGTGGTACTTGTGGCTGGAGTTCAGCAGCGCCTGCTTGCGGCAATTGTCATGCGCGCAGCGTGTGAGGATGCTCCGTGTTAAGGCAACATCACGATGGCCACCAGGCAGGCAAGTGGGTGCGATGCTGTATCAATTGCTCGACACAGCGCATGTCAGCCCATGCGTGCGCTTGCCTTGGAGGGAATGCAGCCCACGTTGAGGCATGTGCCACCCAGGGAGCCTCGACCCTCAATGCAGGTAGTCTTCAGCCCGAGCTGCGCGGCCTTGATCGCAGCCACGTAGCCACCAGGACCTCCACCGATGATGACCACGTCCTGCTGATCCGCGGCAGCTGCAAACGCGCGTGATTGTTGCAGCAGCAGGCGCCCGAACTGCAGAGCACCTCGCTGCCCGCCATTCTGAGCGGAGATAATTGCTACGCGCAACATGTTAAACGGTCTTCTGCGCGCTGCAGAGCGGTCCCGCGTCAGACATGTGCAGCCCACACCGCTTCACACAGCCCTTTAACAGCAGGAATTTCGGAAACCTTTAATTTTCAGGCAACCTCCCCCTCTCCTCATCAGTCTGAAGCAAAGGTTCTGAGCCACCTCTGTTCACCCGCAGCTTTGGGGGCCGGGGCGTCGTTGCCCGCTTCTTGCGCTCTGGAATGGCTTGCGAGAGGGCCTGCACCCAATCCCCTGCGGGCAAAGGCATGCCGTGGCATGGCATCAGCTGCATGGCCACAAACAACCCCCTCCCCGGGCCTCTCACCAGTGCACTGACAGCATCAGGCAGCGTTGCCCCCGTCACCGTCACTGCAGCTTACCAAGGCAATCACTCAGCAGTCTGCGCTCCAGGGCGTACGCAACCTGACCCGTCTGAATCTAACAACATTCTTGTGCACAGTGGCAATCAGCCCGTTGGCAGCGCTTGAGCTGAGCTCAATTGAATACCAAGGCAGGTGCACGCTACAGGGCACTACAACGGCACATGAGACCCTCCATTGCAGACTGGATTGCAAGTTTCCTATGGTATCTGCTACAGCCCATCTGGCACTTACCTGTGCTATGGTACGTAACGAGCGCAGCGACGACGTCTGATATGTTGAGCACCGGGCTACGGCTCGTCCCCATTTGCATGCCCAGCTCCTCTGCATGTTCCTGGACCTGCACATGCAGTTGCGCCAGGCAGTGTCACACTCAGCTTACACACTCAATCGACTAAGCAGACCGCAGCAGCAGCATCCATGAACAGAGCAACATTGCCTGACCGCACTTACAGGTAATCTGCGGGCTACAACATTGTTCTGCATGGCATGCTCCAAAGTGATGCCCTTGCAGACGGTGCGGTCAATGATGCCACCGATGCAGTAGCAGCAATCCGGCTCCAGATGCAGCAGCGGCTCCTTGGCATCAGGCGAAAGCATCACCAGCTGCGTCACAAGGTTGTGAATCAACAATTGTTAAGAGTGTTTAAGAAACCATTGACACATTGAGCATGGCAATGGCAGAGGTTTGTGGCAGCACATTGTGCCTGCTTGAATGGGACGCACCTGCTCAGCCTGAAACACCTCGAGCATCGTCGCTTTATGCCAGGTCACAGGCCACGTTTCCGCCTTGATGAACTGCCCAAAGACATGCATGTCGCTGTCTGTTTGCCTGCAAGGCGCAGCAGAGCGTGAGGCTTGCCATTGCGGGTTGATGTGGCCTGTGTGCTAGCCACTCTCACCAAGATGTGATATGCATATCAAACGGGCCTCCAGCTCTTCTATTGACTGCCATCGACATCTCTATCTGCTTGACCAATGACCGCCGCTCCTTGGGAATGTAGCGGTCTCCATGCCTGACGCGCAGAGGCTTGTCTGCTGCAGTCATGTTGTCGCCCTCACCATCAGCAGCCAACTCTGGCTCGCCTACTGCTGAACCTTGCACAGACTTTGCTGGCTTTGCTGGCTCTGCCAATTCGCAACAAATGACGAGCTTGATGGCGGCCATTGAGGGCGCCGCTGAGCTGCTGCTGCTGCCGCTACTGTTGGGGCTGGCATAGGTTCTGCAAAACAAATGCGGAATGGGTCAGACATCACAGTCAAGCAGCCAGAGATTGTGACTTGCATGCTGCTGTGCATTACCTGCATAGCTGCTTGGGACATCCGCTGTGCAACCAGCTGCGCCGCCAAAGGCAACTTTCGGCCACGGGCCGGCCGAATTCAGCTACGCGCGTTTGCATCATCCGCGCCAAAAAACAGCGTGCTGCCTGCCGTGGGCACGGACTTTAAACAAAAAATGCAGAAACAAAAAGCAGAGAAATAAAGCTATGGTCTGTTGATGTCAGGTCGTGCTATAGCTCGGGTTGAGCTGTAGCATTCTTGTGGTGATTCCTGCTCCTGACCTACCATACTATACCGTAAACAGCGCACGGGATGCATCCCCCATTCAGCTTGACCATCAGGCATTGCCCTTGGACGGCAGCTTCTGTCCCTGCAACTGCTGCCTCTCATTCACGGCGCGTACGAAGTGGGCCTGGAAAGCCCGCACGTCGTCCCTGCGCCTGCAGCTCTGCATGATGGATGCAGTGGCCTGCAGCTGCGACAGGCTCATGTTGGGTGCATGCGTTAGCAGCAGGCCTGCAACCACGTCCATGTGGCCTGGGTTGAAGACCCGCTTGCGCCGCAACAGCTGGAGCGAGTAGCCGAGCTGCAGCAGCTGCGAAACCTGCACCAGACAGCCGATTGGCAAGCACAGTGTGATAAAGCGCCATGTATCATCTCAGCAAGCTGACAGTTGGAGGTGACCGGCGAGTTTGTCGCTCACTCTATGTGCAGTGCGCAACTAGGCTGGGCGTGGGCACACCTGAAACTCAGACGGTCGAGCCTGGACTTGCTGTACTGCAGCGGCAGCAATAGGCCCCGCATGGTGGTCCCAAGCCTCATAAAGCTTCATCAGTGTGACGATCTGTGTGCAGGCCAAGCCCGGCAGGCAGGCTGAGTAGGCAGGCTGCGGAAGCTCATGTGCACGAGCACCCTGAACAACCATGAGGGCAGCCAGAGCTGGCATGACATTCATGGGAAGCAAACTACGCAGTGCTCACCTGGGCTGCGCTGAAGTGTGGCAGGTGTGGGTGCAGGAAGTTGGCAAGCCTTTGAACCACAGAAGGCCGTGCTGCTGCCTTCAAGCCCTCAGCAACTGGACACACCAGCTGTCAGCATTAGGGAGGAAGCACAGCATGGCAGATGTCCAGCAAATCAGGCACCGGGGAACGGCAGAGCTCGCAGGCGGGAAGAAGCCACTGTGCAACACTGACGAAAAACAGAGCAGGCAACGGTGCACCCAGGCTTGTGGCCATATTAAACGCCTCTCATTGGCGCACCTTGCACGTCTCAAACATTTCTGCCGGAGTCAGCCGGCGCATGCGCAAGCGTGTAAAGAGCTCAGCCATCAGCACCTCGTTGAACGCCGCGTCTCCACGGCTGTTCTTCGCTGCCAGGCTGGCCAGGGCCAGCAGCAAGCTGGTGCTGGCAGTGCCCAGGCGCCAGGCCACGGCAGATGCGAGGACGCTCATAACGCCAGCATCAGGGGCCAAGCTTGGTAAGGAGTAGACTGTCAGCAGCGTCCAAGCCACCTGCGGCAGTGCATGATCGGCAACAAAGACAAATATTGGTGGCTGTGCAGGCCCGTGGCCGACAACTGCAGATGGTACAGTGCTGCACAGAGCACAAGCTGCCATGCAATGTGCACGGCCATGTATAATGGTGAGCCTGGCATGGGTTGCGGCCTTGCCCATTGACCAGCTCCTGAGTCTTGCGCTTTGTTTTAGACGCCCTCGCACCTCATCAACAGAAGCAGCATACAGCTCGTGCATCCGCTGCTTCAGAGCATGGCCTGCAGCTGCTGCCAGCGCCACGGCCTGATGGGCTGGCGTTTCTGCGCTGGAGAAGGCAGCTGTGCCAGCCGCTATGCGCTGCAGGGACAGTGCCGGCATGCGCTGCTGGAACCCAAGCTGCAGGGCAAGGCACACCTGGTGCCTAAGCAGGCCAACGTCAACTGTATCTAGGGCAGGAGGCACTGCAAGGGGTGCACTGACTCCCACCGTCAAGCCTCCTGCAGCAGTGGCAGGTGCAGCTGTGTGTGTGCCTGCCCGAGGCCGGTGGCTGCAAGCAGCATGTGTGGAGCCAGCCGCAAGCAGCTGCGCTAGCAGGTGAAGCACCCTGCTAAGGCCCTGCCCTGCTGCAACAAACTCCGTCGGCTGACTCTGGCTTGGGTCTTTCGACGCTAAACGTGCTGTCCCTGATGTGGCTGCCATGCCAGCTGCCACTGATGCTGCAGCGGCAAGAGCAAGTGAATACTTCTCCAGCCTTGAGTGCTCAGCATCACTCGCTGCTTCAGGCTGCTCCCTAGGCCAGGCATCAAGGCTGTCCACCAGCAACGCCACCACCGCGTCAGCAAGACCGGCGCCGCGGCCGGGCAGTGTGGCAGCATGTGGTATGGCAAGGCCAAGCACTTGGCACAGCAGAGCAATGCGCCAAGCTGGCAGGGTCAGGCCAACGTTGCCGGTGTTGATGCTGCCAGACTGGGCTGTCTGGTTTGGCAGGCTGTCCAAAAAGTCATTGCCGTTGACCTCAGCGTCAGGCTCAAGCTCCTGCTCCTGCTCCTGACGCTCCTGGTCAGCAGCTGCGCCGTCCTCCGCTGCTGCAGCGCTCGGCAGGATCGCCTGCGTCATGGTTGTGAGATGACAGGCTGTGTAGTCCTGTGGTGCATCGCCCTCCTTTGCATGAGGCTGCAGCAGTGACATCAGCTGCAGCACTGCTGGTGCACCCAACACCCTCATGGACGTCAGCAGGTCCGTGTGCAACATGGCGTGAGCGGTAGTGTAGGGCTCTGGCCCAAGATGGCCAAGCTTGTGTAGCAGCTGCACCGCACAGGCCATGTGTTGCAGGTCAGAAGGCTGTGGCACAGATCCTGCTGCATAGCGATTGGAAGCGATGGACTGAGCCTCAGCAGTGCCAACGACTGAGCTGGCTGGTGATGCAGATCGCCAGGCACTGAGTTGCATGTACACCTGCAGCGCAAGCAATCCAAGGAGCGTTTTTGGCGGTGGCTGGCGCAGAGCAGCCAGCCCAGCGAGAGCCGACAGCTGACCCTTAGACCACAGCTCATGGTCAGGCTGAGGAGGCAAGGCAGCGCCGCCGGGCTGTTTGGAGTGCGCATTGCGTAGCGCCATGCTTGCTGCGAGGCCCTGCTGCAGGTGAGCTACCAGGGTCTCCAGCAGGGCGGGTGCTGCGGCACCCAGCCTGCCGTAGGCCAGCAACGCCTGTGCTGCATGACGGGGATGCAGCTCTGCTGATTTAGACAAAAGGTCTGCAGGGTTGCGGCTGCCAGGCCATGATGGCTGCCGGCTGAAGCCACGTATGAGAAGCGGAATCGCTGCTGCTGTCAGTTGCTCAGCCGTTTCGCCTGGTGCTGCAGCTGCTGCCACGTTGCCACCCCTAGCTGCCCCAGCGACCAATGAGCCTCCCACCATCCTGCTGCGTTTGTCAGCGGCAGCAGCACAGTATGCATGGCGGCATGCCGATGCCCCCCACAGGCGCAACACCTGTACTGGACTCAGCGTCCCTAGCTCTGGCAGCGCTGCAGCACACAGCCTCTGCAGCAGCGCTGCAACAGCATCCTGCGCCTGCTCCAAGTCTGACTGGGCCTGATCCTGGCAGCCTCCTGCAGCAGTGCCCCTGCCACTGCTGAGACCTGCTTCCTGGAAGGCAGGCAGCAGTCCAAGCTCATGAGGCAGCAGAGGGCCTTGACCAGTGTCAGGACACAGGAAGTTGCTCATAATGTGGGCAGCACGTGGCAGCTCGCTTGGCCTCAGCCGCGGCACCGCAGACCTCACAGCTGCTACGATTACTGTGATTGAATGGGCGTCAGTCAGGCCTTGGATCTGCATGCGGCTTGCGACGCCCAGTACCTCTATCGCTTCCAAAGAGCTCACCGTCGGGTGCTGTACAATGCGAGTGCACTGATCCCACAGCTGCTGTTGCTGCTGCTGCGCTTCCCGAGACGGCCCTCCAAAGCTGCTGCCCTCTTTGTCGCCCTTTGCAGCAGAGAGTGGCTCACAGTAATCACCGGCCTGCTCCGCGTCGCCAACGCTTCTGTCCCCCTCCTGGATAACCCTTCCACCTCCGGCTATCGCTGCTGCCTGCTGGCTGCCCGCCGAGTTGCTGCTGTCTTGTGCGCTGCCATCCTGTGATACTGCTGGAAGTCCTTTCATGGATACTGATGGGTAAGACTGCCTCGCTGTCACCAGCAAAAGCTGCTGCATCAGCGTCTGCAGCGGCACTGGAGCTTGAGTCATGTTGCTATCCTGGACCAGCGCTGCCAGCCCAGCAATGATAGGGTCAACCTGCGGAGCCAAAGCTGAACCTGCAAGCGAAGCAGTACCTGCCGTAGAAGCAGCCGCGCCCAAGCTCAGCCACCGTGACGCGGTATTGTCAATCCACGTAGCAGCTGCGTGCAGCCAGCTGCCTGGCAAGCTGGCGGAGACCAGAGGCGGCTGAAGGGAGCGCTCTGAAGCTGCAACGCCCTGCACAGCTGCTGAGCGCTGGCCATGCAGGAACAGAGAGACGGGCAGCTGGCTGAGCCGAGGATTGGCTTCCAGCAGGTCTGCCAGGCAGGTCGCCCAGTCCCTCACATCCACCACGCCCAGCCGGCCTGCTAGCACCCGCATGACCACCTCTTCTGCAAGCGCAGTCACCAGGTCAGGCTGTGGCTGCGCTGCTGCAGCCAAGGGCTTGGCGAGCCTGCCCAGCGTCTCATCGTCCAAGCAGGGCACCAGCCACTCGGCATGGCTGGCCACTGTGGACACCAATGGCCTTGTATGCTTTGGCGAGCCTGCATTGGCATGTGCCCACAGCAGGTGGTACAGCCAAGGCATTCTCTGCTGCTGCTGCTGCTGCTGCTGCTCTGGAGTCCCGCTGGCATTCCCGGTAGCGCTGCTGGCCACAGCATCACTGGCGGCACTGCCTTGGTTGCTTTTGCTCGACCATGGGCCACTTGGCATCAGTCTCAGGATCCCAAGTCCACGCTGCTGATCCGCAGTCTCAGCAGCTGCAGCTTGCGCTTCAAGCCTGGCAGACAGAAGGTCATGAGTGTGTTCACAAAGCTGTTTCATGACCGCTTGTGAAACTGTCCCTGCAGCTCCATCTGGTGTGGGCCTCAGCTTCAGGCCTGCTTCCTTCTGCTGCCGCACAGGCATGCGCCTTGCCTCGCTGCTCCACATGCTCAGCCTGATGTGCCATGTCAGCAGCTCCGCCACATGCTCCAGTGATCGTGACTGGCGCACGGCAGATGGAATGGCAAGCAACATCTGAGGCAACAGCTGGTCTGAGCCCTTGGCAAGATCTGCTTTTGCCGCTGCCCGTGCTGCTGCCAACATGTACAAGGCCTGCTCCTCACAACCAGGCAAGACCAATGCCTCTGCTCCGTCACCAGCACCTGCAGTATGCTGCTGGTCAACCTCAAGAAAGTGGGGCCAGCCCGCCTGTGGCACCTGATGGGCGCTCAGCTGTGTTGCCTGTTGGTTTGTGGGGGCCGGCGTAGCGGCTGCTGCGCTGCGCCTGTACCCCTGCATTGCAGTGGCCGCGAGCTGTGCCAGCAAGTTCCTGTACTTCCACCTGAGCTTGGGTTGGTTGGCGGCTACCAGGTGCTTGCGCACAGCAGCGAGGGAGTCGACTGCAGCTGCCACCTCAGCCGCACTGCCCTGCGAGCCCTGAGTGGACTCTCGCACAAGTTGCGTTCGGATGCGGACAAGCGTAGCCCGCTGCTGGTCAGCATGCTCGCGTTGGAAACTGCCAGAAGCAAGCCAGCGGGAAAGGGCCTGCAGCGCTGAGCTGCGGCTGCCATCCTGCTCCCTGCCCTGCCCTCTGCTCCACTGCTGCCCTTGCAGCTTGCCCTGCTGGCATGCCTGCTCCCTGCCCTGCTCCTGCGCTTGCAGCCAGCCCTCATCCTGTGCCTGCTTCCTGCTCTTGTTGCTCAGCTGTTGTCGCTGTGAAGTGTTGTGCTGCCGGGCCACGCTGGCTGCCAGTCTCAGCGCACGGGTTACATACTGGGCATTACCTCTCATGGACTGCAGCGCTCGTTGACGTCCAGTGACGAAAATCTCGCATAAAGTGTGGAAGGAGTGTTGACCGGACGAAGGGCTTTCATTCCCGACAGACATCACGATCAACAGCCATGGTGCCATGAGGGCGGCGCTACAATATTGCTGGCAAGCCTGGCACCTGATCGACACCATCAGGGTGAGCCAGGAACACTCGAGCATGCTGTGCTCAGCTGATTGTGCTGCTCGCCTCACCACCTGCATTGCTTGGCCTACAGGAGCTGCCACTGTATGCTGCAGCGCTGCGGCGTTTACACAACCGTTTGCAGCAACTGCAGCCAGCTGCCACAGCAACCGCAGTGCTCTGGGTTCAGGGCCACAGCACAGCTTCCACGGCTTCCACGAACCAAATCAGCAAAGGGCAACAATGGGTGCTTGGACACAGCAGGCACCACACCTTTGCACAGCAGCGGCATGTTGGCTCAGTCATGCTGACCTGGCAAAGCTCAGCGGCAGAGGGCAGGCGAAGTGTGCATCAGCGCAGCAGTCGTTCACCGCTGCGAAACCACAAGCACCAGCAGCTTGAGCAAGAGCTTGGCCGCGCACATATTTTGTTGCTGGATGCATGCAGCCAACCCGGCTGCAACCTTGCAGACATCGTGGCCCACCTGCAGTACAGCACACAGCCTCCCAACGCGGTTGGGAGAGACCCACGCTTCTGGTCAGCTCTTGCTTCAAAGCTGCAACAAGCCCGCTTTCAGCCCATCGCGCTGTGCACATCAGCAACAGACTTGCGGGCCCTGATCAGCCTACTGCAAGCGGCGGAGGTGCGGGAACCCCGGCTCTGGTTTGCGATTGCGCAATCCGTTGCGCAGCTAGTGCGCTCTAGCGGCACGCACCCCAGGTCGGGGCAGGTGGCCGCAGCAACGTGGGGGCAAGATCCTGCATTGGAGGTGCAAGGTGAACGATCTGCTACGCCTCAGGGCTCTCAAGTCAACGGTGCCTCACCCATGCAGCAAAACGAGGCTCCCTCTGTCAATGAGCAGCAGCAGCAAGCGACACTGCAGGCGTGCGCAGTGCAGGTGCTTTCTGCGCTGCACAGCCTGCAGCTGCATCCACCTCCAGGCATTGCAGCGCCGCTGGTGCAGGCGTCATGCAGCGCTGAAGTGGCCCGTCTGGGCTCTGACAGCCACAGCGCTGCGCCAGGCGCCTTGGAGGTGCTGCACTCAAACAACGCGGCAAGAGGCGACTTTGCATCTGAACACCACGCTCCCCAGGTAGGCTTGTATTGCGTCAGACAGGTTGTCTGCTGCTTTGTGCAGATCAGGGCATTGCAACAGCCTTGTGCTCAGCAAGGTGGTTGAAGTGTGAAGCGCTGTCCTGTCTTTCACCTGCACTCGCACAACGCAGGCTGCTGGAACACCTTGGGACCCGACGGCGCAGCACATTGTGGCAATGGCAGAGCGGATGGTGCATGCCTGCAGGTTTGAGCCCCAAGCATTCGAACCCGCTCTGCAGCTGGTCGCCACAGCAGGCCCGTCCTTATTAAGGCGCTCACTAGTGCAGGCCATCACTGTCGTGGTATCGCTGCCAGGGACACCAGGACGGCACTCAGTACTACTGACGCTGCTGCAGCTGCTGGCTGCGAGAATGCAGGCAATACCGGCTCATGATATTGCCTTCGCCGACATCAGTAAGGCTGCAGCTAGCCTTGGGTGGTGCCTGAGGCGCCTAATCACAGCAGCGGATGCCCGTGGCGCCTCGGCGTCTGCAACCAACAGCAGCAGCAGCGGATGCAGCGGTGACGGCAGCAGCTTGGGTCAGCAGGCTGCTCACGCAACAGCATCGAGCCTGTGGCAGGCATTGGTTGCCAGCCAGTCACAGATCGCGGCGTGCAAGCCTCGCCACCTGGCTGATCTGTCAGAGGGCCTGCTGGCCTTGAGCAGCTACATGCACATGCAGCAGCAAGGTCAGCCACTCAGCAGCAGCCCTTATGAGGATCATGAGGAGCAGCTGCACCGGCTCTGTCAGTTGCACGCTGCATTGCAGGACAGGGTTGAGGAGCTGATGCAGGCCGTGGAAGGCGCAGCACAGATGCAGCAGCTATCCCAGCAGTCTCAATTCATCAGCGCCATCCGCATGTTCCAGGCAGCAGCAGCTTTGAAAGCCTGCCAACAGCCGTCCCTGGCGGGACAGCTCCCTGACAGCGCCGTATTGCAAAGGCTTGAACAGGGCGCAAAGGTCTGGTCGCCTGCGGCGCTCATGAATCATGCACAGCGCCTGCTTATCAGCCAAGCCGCCAGTGCAAGACACGACTCAGGAGTCTCCTGTTGGAAGGTGGCAGGCTTGGTGGCCTCTCTGCATCAAATCAGTTGGTCATGCCAGGGCAACGCTGAGGTCGTTGAAGCCTTGGCTCCGCTGTGGATACGGCTCAGGCCAAACTGGGACGCGGAGACGGTCCTGGTCCTAGCTGAGCTGATCCAGTCAGTGGCACCATTGACCAGAGCATGGCAAAAGACGTCCCAGAGGCTCCATCCAGGCAGCACAGAGTCACAGGCCATGGGTGCTCAGCAACTGGTGCCTGGCAAGGGTCAGCAGCAATGCAGTGGAGGCTCAACGGTTGCGAGCAATGCTGTGGAGGTGCACGAGGGTTGGAAGCGCTGGTGTGCAGACCGGCCAGCAACCAGGCGGCTGTTGAGCACCTTGAACGCGCATGCACAGCAGCATGCTGACCGCATGAATGGCCCGCAATGGAGTGCACTGCTTCGCAGCCGGCTGGCATTGGGACAGTTTCATGGGAGCAAGCAGGATGGCCTGCTGCGGGCGCTTAACAAGGTTGTGAGCAGGCTTGATGCGCCATCAGCTCTGGATCTGCTTCACCTGTATGGCACAATTTCGCAGCAGGATGCGGACGTGTCCGTGCTGCTGGAGCAGCTTGCTTCTTTGCCGCCGGGCATGACCAGCTGCAGCCTCAGCACAACGCTCAACCTGGCTGCTGACGCTGCCACTGCTGTTGTTGGGGAGGCTGCAAAGGCAGGTGCAGTACATGCGCCAGCCATCCACAGTGCTGTTGCAGGATGGAATGCCAGCAAGATACAGGTGGCAGCGCAGCCTCACGTTGCCATTCAGCTGCTGTCGGCAGCGCAGGAGTATGTCCGGCAGGGCTTAGGCTCAACGCAGGGCTATGTGCAGTTAGCTGGCGCTGGGCAGCGCTTGTGGCAGGTACAACACAGCATGCCTCACGGCGGGAGTCTGATTGCCAATGGGGCAAGCAGCACCAACGCTGGCATGAGCACAGGTGCAATGAGTGTTGGCCAGGGTCTAGTGGGACTGCTGACCGCCGTTGCTAGCCAGGTTGCTTCGCAGCTGCGGGTGGGCACCAAACCCAAGCCAATTCCTGCTGCGCAGCTCAACAACAACACACCAGAGGCCGCCTACACTCCCAGTCCTGCAAGCACCCCGCCTTTGTCTGTGCTGGTTGCTGATGATGCACTGTTCCAGCTGCTGGCCACCTTCTCCGCCCTGGACCCTTTGGGGCAGCTGGCTACTGCAGCGACAGGGTCGGCAGCGGCAAGCAGTGCAGCGCCAAGAACACCAGGGGAGCAGCAAGGGCAGGAGCAAGAGCAGCAACAGCAGAAGCATGAGGGTTTGCTGGCCTTCGTCTCTGCCCAGCAAGCATTGTTGCAGGCGGCAGCAGCATGGCTGCAAGCTGCACCAGCTCAGGCAGCCCCGTCGTCTCAGCAACTGCAGCTTCTCATGAATGCCCAGTCGAGAGCCGCAAGGCCAAGCAAAGAGCTTCAGGCAGCCCTGGCAGCAAAGCTGCCACCACCCTGGCCATTGGGCACTTTGGATGTTAATCTGGCGCTGCCGGACCATGCAGCAACAGTGTCATGCTGGTCAGCTGCAGGGAGGAGCTGCGGTGCCTTGCCACCTGGCTGGCAGGAGCAGGCGATGCGTTTGTGTCAGCGCCCTGGGCAACTTGCAGATGGTGCCCGATTGGTGTCGCTGTGCCTCAGCCTTCTTCCCAAACAAGCAGGCAGCAAGGCTGCGCTGGGCCGTGGAAGACACGCACTGCCCTCAACAACACTTTCAGAAATTGCAGGCAGACCGCTGCCTGTAGAGTTGCAGCATCCACAACACCTGCCCGAAGAGTTCTTGGCTGCATCTATTCAGTTGGCACAGCACTTGACACAGCTGGCCGCCGCGTCATCATGTCAGGGCTCAGCAGTGGAGCGACTGGCGGTCTGGCAGCGGGTTGTGCAAGCAGTCATGCAGCTACAGCAGCACGGCAGCAGTGGCAGCATCGGCGCACAGCGTGCAGCGTCACAGCAGCCACAAGCAGCAGCAGGCGTGGTGCAAGGTTCACGTGCAGTGAGCAATGCACGGCAACCGCTAGCTCATGCAATGCAGCTGGCGATCCATGCTGTGCACGCAGCAGTAAGTGCGCGTCGGGTAGAGACGACCACAGGGCCTGCAGCGCTTGCTGTGCTGGCATGCATGAGGCCTGCTGGCGCAGCCAACCTGCCTGAGTGGTCATCAACACTGTCACAAGCAGTGCTTGCCACCAGCAAGGCGGCTGCATCTTTTACACCCCGGCAAGCCTTGCAGGCGCTACTAGACATGCACACATGCCTGAAGCCCAGCCCCAACGGCCCTACAACACCAGCAGTGCAGGCCTCTAGCCCCTCGTCATCACAGCCTGGAAGCTTGGGCATCCTGCCTGACGACATGCGAGACATAATCATGCCACTTGCGGCTCGCATAGCCCCTGTGGCAGCACTGCTGACCCGTGATGAACTGATCGCTGTGACCACGGCTGTGGCGGCCCATGCCCCCAGTACAATGCAGCAACAGCCTACAGCCGCGGTGTCGGGCGATGCTCTCGCCACTGTTGCCACAAGCTCAGTCACAGCGGAGGTCCTGGCAGCTGAGGATCAGACGAGACAGGCATTGCTGCTGGAGCTCCAGCATCGCCTGCCTGTGACACGAACAACCCAGCTCAACCAGGTCGCCATGCTTGCTGCGCGGCTGCAGCCTGATGGCAAGCGGCTCATGCAAGCGGCTGCCATGCAGCTGGCGATGCGCCTGCAGAGTGGCAGACTGAGCTCACACCGTACCCGCAGGCTGGTTGAACACATGGCCCTGACGCTGTCACGCTGTAACGTTATGGAGCCCAGCCTGCAACAGCTATCCAGCAGCATGGGCCCGCCCAGGTGAGGGCAAGCTGCCATGCAAGCGCCTCGGGCCATGCAGGTCCAGGCTTGAATGTTGTCCTGTCATGTGCCGCAGTGCCCAAGCTGACGTTCATGGCCGCAAGTCGCCTGCCAGGCGCTGATGGGATTAGGTGAGCTGAGGAATATTGTTGTCGAACACATTGGGTGAGCGATGCTGGGTGGGAGTAAACGCGAATACGGAAGAAGGAAGAAGGAGAACATGCGCTATCATGTTGCTGGTGGCGCCGTCGCAAAGCGTGCACGCAAGTGACACAAGTGTGGCTGTTGGGCTTCGGATAGGGGCACCTCCCAGCTCTACCCTCGCCCCTCGCCACTTCACCGCTGCCGCAAGATGTCTGCCCTTGTGTGCCGCAACAAGAGCGCCTTCACGGCCGTCAGGGCTGCGGCCCCCCGCCCCTCCGCGAGGGTGGTGGTGGTAAAGGCCCAGAAGCAGGTGCGGCTCTCGCACCCTGAGCAACTGCAGGCGCGGCCGACATTGGAGTAGCATCTGGAGTAGCGCAGCTTGCAGCGGCATTTGGAGGCGGCTGCGAGCAAGGGACGGTGCCCAGCACTTGCCTTCGTCGCAGTCTCGCCAGCACGCCATGCACCATGCAGCGACTGAACAGCTGGGATTCGACGCTGCTTGGTGCGCACAGGAGGTGTCCAAGGTCGATCTGATCAAGCCCGTGGCCACCGCTGCCGTCGCCAACCTGCTGATGGCTGCCCCCTCCTTCGCCGAGGCCGGGTAAGCATGGGGAATGAAGCATTCACCGCAAGCAGGTAGCCACTGACTTTGAGCCACGCTCTGACGCCGCCCATGCCCCCCCCGCACCCCACCTGTTGCGCTGCGCAGCAAGATTTTCGACTTCAACGCCACGGCAAGTGCATGGGCGCATGCGGAGCTGGATATGCAGCACAGGCAGCAGCTTCGACAGCAACGGTGCCATGCAAATCTGCATGGACCGAGCCATGCATGCAGAACCATTTGGGTGGGGTGAGGCAGTATGGTACTGAGCCGTTCGCACCTCTCTGCACGCATGCGCGCGCAGCTGCCCGTGATGGCCGGTCAGTTCCTGCTGCTGATGGTGTTCCTGGAGAAGACCTGGTTCACCCCCGTCGGCAAGGTGCTGGACGAGCGTGACGCGCTCATCCGCTCCAAGCTGTCCGCCGTCAAGGACAACACCGGCGACGTCGAGAAGTTCGCCTCTGAGGCCGCTGAGATTCTGAAGGCTGCTCGCAACGAGACCTCCAAGATGATCAACGAGAAGAAGAGCGCCAAGCAGGCTGAGCTGGATGCTCAGTACAACGCTGCCAAGGCGAAGGTCTCCGCTGAGACTGACTCTGCCGTTGCCGCACTGGAGAAGGAGTCCAACGCCATGCTGTCCAAGCTGGACGCCCAGGTATGAGGTCACCTGGGTTGTGGGAGGCGGCAGGCAGCTGCTGTCCCCAACAGCTGGCCCTAGGGGCTTGTGGCAGTAGTTTGAGCCAACGGTGCCTGTTGCACTGACGGGCGAATGCACAGCTTGGTGCTGACGCAAGCGGCGCTGCCGGCCCCTACTTCTGCACAGGTTGACAAGATCTCCGCTGAGGTTCTGAAGCGCGTGCTGCCCGCTGGCATCAAGATCTAAGTGAGTACACAGGGATAGACTATTCGTGCTGTGGATGCATCTGTGGGCCATGAATCACGTGCTGTGCACAGGGCTATACTGAGGGACAACTGTAAGAGTTGAGTTGCTGACCTGTAGTGCTCTGCCTGCACTTTGCCCGCTCTCCAATCCAGATGATTGGACGTTGTGAAGGAACAGTGCAGACTTTTCAGCACAGTGTCGCAGCGGCGAGGACCGCTGTTCACTGTTGGCACCAGCACCAGCCAGCGGACATGAGCTGACAGCACTTGTGTCTTCAAGCAGCTGGGGCTACCAGCCTCTCGCCTGCAAGGTGCAGACAGCACTGCGGGTGGCTGGGCGACTGCTAGCTTGCCAATGACAGGAGCATGTGGCCGCCACATTTTGTGGCTGACAGGGGACATTTCGTTCTTTTTTGGACGGGGCTGCAGATCTTGGTGCCAGGGCGCAGCCATGTTCGGTGCTGCTTTGCGGCACGAGGGTCTTTTGAGCATGTAGTGGCTCAGAAAGAGAATGACCCAGACTGTGTGGCTGGGTTGGATGGCTGCGAAGGCCAGATATACACAAGACGAACTGCACCAGGCAAGCATTCTACAGAGCGCAGCGTAGCCTGGCAACACTGGCAGCGCAGAAGTGGAGATGACAGCAAGCTGAAGTGCTGAAGAAAGGGGCAATTCTTCGAGAGGTTGGACACTTTTACCCTGAGAAAAATCGTGAGCACCCAAAGCTCAAGGTGCATAGCGCGCGACACCAAAGTCATGTGATTCAAAGCCCAGAGGCACACTTGAATTCCCGACCAAGGCTGCAGCTGTCCGGTCCGCAACAGTCAAAGTGTTGCCAAAAACTGCGTTACCAGGGATGAGGCAGAGCAACTCAGTGGGAGTGTCAAGCAAGTCATACTTACCAGACAACTGGCCAATGCTGCGTCTCTCGACGCTGACCGCTGACAAGGTTGGCCCCCTTGCCAAGCACAAGTAGATTGCCTACCTTGCTTCCGTTGTATCGACATGGGCGTGTACTTGAAGCGCGATTTGCGATCTGAGCTTGCAACAGAGCCGCGCCCCGGTCGCTCCTCGTTCACCTGGACCACCACCTGTTGCGAACAATGGCAACACAGCACACAGCATCACATTAAGCAGAGCTGCAAACACCCCCACACTTGCACAATCAAAGCCCTGCCATGAAGACAACTGGGTGACAGGTGTGTACAAGACACACACACAGAGCCAGGCCGAGCCTTGTACCGCCTCTCAGAACTCTCGTGTATACCTTAACGCCTCATCACTGCTTGTTTTCCAGGACGCACTTCACGCGGCATGAGAGCCCCTTGTAAGCGCCACACAGCCATGCCTGGACACTGACCTGCCACACCTCCAGCGGATTCTCCTCCTTCGGGAAGGGTGAGTCCTCGGGAACACCCTCCAGCTCTAGGCGGGCGCGCAGGTGGATGTCAAACGCCATCAAGCTCACACCCTGCACGGCAGCAGTTCAGGGGTCGATGCGCAATGAATTCAAAGCAGCTGTGCACCGTGGCCCACACCTGATCCTTGCAGCAGCCTGAAGTTGCGTCGCCCAGGCCTATTCATCGCCTAGTTCATAACGCATCCCTTCAAGGACGAGATAAGCCCCTGAGCTGGCTGACAGCTGCGCTGCTCCTGGTTCAGCTTATCAAATGTGTCTGCCCCAGTCCTGTCAACAGGAAGTGCACAAAAAAATTCTATTCCATCTCCCTGTTTTTAGCCATGTGCCTGTATGAAGAGCAGCCCCCCAACAGCCTGACTGCGCTAAGCTTGAGCGCCGATTGGCCATGTTGCTGTTTGACGCCATCAAGCCTCAACTAGCCCCTATCGCCTTGCCACTCCCTATCCTCCCTGCGTCGCCACCCTTGCTGCATAAACACCTCCTGACCTTGATGCTGCTCTTGGTGAGCCTCAGTGGAATGCCGCTCTTCATAACGTCCTTGATGTTGAAGGGGTGTGAAGCAAGCAGTCCCCGCAGCATGCTCTCGTACGGAAGCCACGAGCTCATGTCCAGGTGTGGCAGCGGCCATGCCCACACATGTGTGAGCGAGTTCATGCTAAGCTTGGGCTGCGCAACTTGCCCCTGCAGGACAGGGAGGTCGTGGGGTGGTAGCAGCAGCAGACATCAGCACCCACCCACTAGCAGTATGTAGTGCGTGACATGTCCTGCCGCTTGCATGTTTTTGCGCACAAGCAGATGGAGATGGAGATGATCGACTCCTAAACTTGTGAGGTCCTCCTTGCCCAGCACCTGACTACCATGGACCTGTGCTCATGCAATCTTATTCAGAACCTACAACGCAGGCTGGTACCCCCATACTAACTTCATCCCGACCAAGGCATGCAACTTGGTACTGCCTTCACACTGCCCTCGCACATCACCCCACCAGTTGCAGTGTTCCGTTGCTGGCGTTTTACNCCCCCCCTGTCGCCCCTCCGCAAGCTCCACACACAGTAATAAATGCTGGCCTCATACACACACGTTGAGCTGTTGCTGCCCTACTCCCTCCATCCCACCCCCCTTGCACTTCCCTTACAAAGTCCATGCTAAGCTGCCCATGTCACGTGCCCTTATACTTGCCGGTCTAACTGACACTTCAACGGTGCCGTCATTGGCCCTCTTGATCTTGAGTCGAGGTGCGTCGTCGTCCGTGTGCTCGCCCTCAGCGGACAGGCTGAGCGCGCCAAACGACGCCGGCTCCACCTCAAAGCTCAGCAGCGGGCCGCCCTTGCGCGAGCTGTTGGTGGCAGCCTCGCGCAGCCGCTTAGACATGAACAGCACGCCTGCAGGCAGTGCAGTGCGCGGGGGACGCGGGGGGGTGGGCAAGGGAGACGTGACGATGGGCGGGGGAAGCGTGATGGTGGGCGAGGGAATCGTGGCGCTAGGCGACAGAAGTGCGGCAGCATGCAATGCAAAAAGGCAGCGTGGAGTGGGCGCCGCCCTGGCTGCCAAGCATGGTGCAAAAGCATTACTGCACCTGGTGTGTCGCGGTAAGCCTAGCACCCCGCTTCCGCGCGCCCCCACTTCAACCGCTCCCTCACCCGCCCCAAATGCATTGCGTTTGACTATAATCACACCTGGTGCGTAGTGGTAGCCTGCCTCGGGCTCCCCCAGCTTGGCGTGTGCATACACTTCCGCCAGATACTGGCCCGGCAGGTTAGGCAGGTCAACAGGGCGCCTGAACAGGCACCAGGTAGCTGGGCCACGCAAGAGTCATGCCACGGCTACAACAACACAGCGAAGTGCTATGCCAACAGAGTCAGGTGTTCGTGTGAGCGCGTAGCGGACACGCGTGCTGCTGCTGCTGCTGCTGCTGCTGCTGCTGCTGCTGCTACCGGGGTGGCCACGGCTGCTGTTGCTGCTGCTTGATCGCTGCACCTGGTAAGTGTGCAAGCTTTGCCGGCTTCACTGTACATACAGTACTTGCCTGAGCGTGATGGCGTTCATGTGTGACACCTGCAATGCCCAAGGGCCAGGAAAAGGCACGGGATTATGGCACATGATCATTGTCACATAACTTATGTAACATAGGTGATGTGCTGGGCGCAAATTGGAAATGCTCACCATCCAACCCGTTGTCTGTGGCAGCACACAGCACACCAGAGACCCAGCCAGCACTCAAACTCTGACACGGCCTGGTTCCCAACACGCACAACCATGCAACAGTACCTCGCTCACGCACCTTGATGGTTGCGCCAGGTTGCAGCAGCACGCGGCGCACGATGCCCACATCCGCCGCGTGCGGCAGGAACATTGACACCGGCTGCGGCTCCGCCAGCACCAGCTCTATGGGGCCTGTGAGCACCAGCTCAGGCAGGCTGAGCTTGTGCTCTCGTGAGCTCCAGAAGTCATGTGACACAAGGCCGCTGCCGACGCCTGTGGGCACCTGCAGGCCAGCGGCGGCGGCCTTGGCCTGAGCGTGGAATGCAGGGTATTGGGGAGGGAGGGCGGGATGAGAAGCCAACAGGGCATGAGTCTGGAGTCAAGTAATACAAGAACGCTCTCAGAATGTAGCAGAGTGCTGTGTGAGATGCATCAAAAGCACTTCAAAGCAGGGGATGGCTGATCCTCGTAGCTATTTGCTGCATACAGGTGTGACAGTCTGCCAACCAGCTGTGTCCACACAAATGTGGCTTCTCTCACACCAAGCAGGGCCCTTGCGTGTGCAGCTGCCTGCAATGCCCAACCACGCTTGGTGCTTGACACTTGCACGCTGCCGTGTTCAAGGCCTTGCTTGACTGATGAGCTGAGCGCAGTAGCTCGACCGAGTCCAAGTGGTGCAAGCCGGTGTGCAGCTTGAAAGGTAACTCTCAACACCTTCCCCCTCCGTGCCACCCATCCCGCCACCCTGCCCTGCACAGCGCTTCACGCTTCCAATCAAGCCTCACCCTTGATGTCCTATGGCTGTGCTGAGGCGCTGCCAGGTCCTGAGCGTCTGCCTCAGCTCCAAGTGTGACCTCATACGTTGTCCCTGCTACATCTACCGCCAAGTGATGCTGGCGTCCTATGAACACCTGTGGACAAGGTAGAGCTTAAAGCGTTGTGATGCGCGGACAGCTTGTGCATGCTGCTGTGACACTGTTCAGCTGCTTGCATGATGCAGGTGATGGCTGCCAGCGGCACTGACCTTCAGGGAATCAAGCGGCACTGCCTCCAAGCTCCTGCTCTGGCCCAGCCGCTTGGTGATGGCCTTCAGAGACTCCTTGGCCGCGCTCTGCAGCACATCCTCCCACACGCTACACGCACATGAGCGCCATGCGAAGTTTCGGCAGGTTGGTGGGCGACCTTCACGGGTCTTGCATGCCGTTGGCTGCGCATGGCACACCTGGTGACGGACTGTATGATGGCTTGCGTGCTGGCTTTGCTGAGAGAGCACTGCACCAGCAGCACCGTTGCTAGTGCCAGCCACCGCACGCTGCAGCCATTCCCTCGCGCCCTCCGCTGTTGCAATTGCTGCATCGGGATTGGGGCCAATTCGCTGCGTGTGCACCTACCTGTCAGCCCCACACTGCTGTGAACTCCAGCCCCGAGGGTCACTCGATTGCCGCAGAGACACAGCTGCAGGTCGCGCATAGGCCACGATATTACGCTTCCCCGTAGCTTCAGCAACGTGCTGACGGACGACCCTGCTCCCCGGGAGGGATGGCGCACCTCTGCAGCAGCACGCGTTTCCCCATGTTGTGGAGCGAGCTGACGGCCAAGAGCAATGGCTTTAAGCAGCGCCGCTACAAGTGGGTTGGGCACGACTCTCCGCAAAACGCGCTTCCCGCATCGCGCAGGTGATATGCGGAGCACACCACGCCCCCCTCCCCGCTCGACTGGTTGCGCAGCTTCGTGCTGGTCAGCGACCTGGACCACACGATGGTGCAGAACGAAGACAAGGGCCACCAGCACCTGCTGGACTTTGGGCAAAAGTGGGTCAGGGGTCTTGGCCTGTCTTCAGCGCTCATCTATGCCACTGGACGCTCTCCTGCGCTGTACAAGGCGATCTGGGTAAGCAGCCATCAGCGGCATGCAACTGCCTGCAAGCAACATGCATTTGACACAGCTGACAAACGGCTCGGCCCAGCTTGAAGGCACACTCTGAACGCCTCGTTCTGTCGGATACACTAGCAAAGCTGCAACAAACAACGTCCATCACTTTGCCTCCCCTGCGCATCCCTGACTTCCCAACAGGCGCAGGCACCGCTGCTGACACCCCAGGTCCTCATCTGCTCCGTGGGCACAGAGATCTTCAAGCTGCACCGGCAGGAGTCAGTCTCGGCCTCGCTGCACCCCCAGGTGCTGTGCTCCGAGACCGCAGGGGGCCCGGTACAGGAACCGGCTGCCATGCACCGCCTGGAATACCGGCCGGACACTGCATGGCTGCAGCACCTGAATGCGGATGGCTGGGACAGGGACAAGGTGCTGGAGGTGGCAACGCACTTCCCACAGCTCAAGCTGCAGGTGCCGGGGCGATTGCTTCCAGCCGTGGGGCGATTGCTTCCAGCTGTGGGGCTGCGCCTTGAAGGGAGAGGCGAATCAGGCAGGGTTTATGGCAGCAGTGGGACCAGGATTTGACTTCTAATGGATCATAACCTTGTAGAGTGGCGGCACTCTTGTGTCTGCAGTGTGAGGTGGTCAGCGCATGCCTGCCAGCCAGAGATTTTGCTCCCACCATGCGCGGAATCCATTGCGCTTTTGCGTGAATGCATACTTCTTCACTCACAAACGTCACTTCCAGCTGCTCACCACTGCCTCCCGTGCTGTGCCTGTGGCGCACCCGCAGGTGCTCAGCGAGCAGCGACCGCACAAGGTCAGCTTCAAGCTTCAGCCGCCTCCAGTGCAGGAGGCGCCTCAGGGCACGCAGGCGCCGGAGGGGCTACAGGGGGTGCCCGGCCATGGGGAGCATCAGCAGCTGTCGCCTGCCGCCATGCTGCAGCGTCTGGAGGAGGCACTGAAGGCGCAGCAGCTGACCACGCGCGTCATCTACAGCGGTGAGGCAGGGTTTGTGTCAGACCTGCTGATCAAGAGGCGCTCGTGACACATTTCGTGCTGTCAGGCCAAGTCTGCTGATTGTTTTGTGCAGGATGGGCTGCAGCCTTGCATGCATTTGTAGGGCAAACAGCAGCAGTGGCAGCAGTAACTCTAGCCACGACACCCCACTACTGCCTCCGCCGCAATACCACACTGCAGTGATTGTTGCAACGTGATGCCCGCTGCTGCAGGTGGCGTTGACGTGGACATCATTCCCAGCAAGGCAGGCAAGGGCAAGGCGCTGCACTTCCTGATTGATGAGTTGCGCAGAGCAAGGCAGCAAGCGGTGGCGACCGCAGAGTGCTGCCTGCCAGAGCTGGGCATCCAGGTGAGGGCACCGCCTGATGGGGCGGAGGGTGCGCACCGCGGCCAGCCAATGTTGACCATAGCTCGATTGCTTGCGACATTGCTCAGGCGGTGGGGGGGGGCCAGCTGAGACTGTGCAGAGCATCTTGCACCTGCAGGCTGTGTCCAGATGAAGTGCGGACCATTAGGTTGGCAGGTTGGTGCTAAATCCTGGTGATTGCGTGGCCTTGCAACAGGTGTGCGGCGACTCAGGAAACGACATTGACATGATGGAGGTGCCGGGAGTCAACGTGTGTGCGATTGGCCGCGACCCTCAGCTGCTTCAGTATGTGAACAAGCGCACAGACCAGCAGCACGTGCACCTGGTGAGCATTTCTTGGGGACATGTGAAACGGGCAGCTTAGTCAATGGCAGATTTAGTCAGTGGTGACTTGGTTGAGTCTTGTCAAAGGTTAGGTGATGCCCTGCTGGGGGCGTGGGTGTAGGGTTGGCATAGTGTCTTGTGCGGTGGCATCTTGGGTCCTATTTTTTAACGTGCTGTCACAGAAGGCGGTGTGTGTGGGTGTGTGCGAGCGCAGCTCTTGGGATCTGCACCGGGAGGGTACTCCAAAGGTGCGACAGGAATTTGGCCCCTGAGGTAACAGCGCACAACTGCAAGCTGGAAGCCGTGTCCACGTGTATCACAACCTTCTGACACGGCCGCTGCTTGGCAGTGCATCGCCCACCCTGGTCAAACGGGCCATGCACTGCGCTGAGTGCTGAAACACCATCAGGCTCTGACCCAACCTAGGCTGCACCTTGCACCTTCACCCTCTCGTTCCTGCTCACAACCTGTGCAATTGCATCGACCACCTGTCCTCAGGCATCTGCCCCCTGCGCTGGCGGCATTCTGGAGGCCATGGGCCACTTTGGTACTATCAGCGCACCTGCCCTGCAGCAGCCGCAGAGCCGCACCCTGGATGCTGTTGCAGCTGTGGTGCAGCAGCTGGGAGCGTTCCTGGCGCTGTCGGTTGTGCCCGCAGCCGACATTGGCTCTGACGCGACGGAAGACGTTGCACGCATCGACACCGGCTCGCCGCCGCACAAGGACAAGGGCAGCCGTAACGTGACTGTTGCTGTGGCGCATGTCGGCACCGGCCTTGCGTCCGCAGTGCCTGTGGGTGGGCTGCTGCTGGAGCTGTCGGATGGGCTGGAGTTGAGGCAGGAGCATGTGCAGGAGCGGCCTTCGTTCGTTGACCTGCTGGAGCTGCAGCTGCAGCAGCAGGACGGTGATCATGGCAGCAAGCCATGTACCGCTGCCGCACGTCACGCCAGGGCGCTGTTCCAGGTGGGGAGTCATTCGCCCTCGGGAGCCATTGTTGTTCCGGGGCACACGTCATCCAGCGCAGCGTTTTGCAGCAGGCAGCTGATCATTGCGAAGTTTGGCCGACGTGGAGTGTCAGGCCTATTATGAGTCATCAATCTCCGGCTGTGCTTTACCTTGCTCCTTCGCATCTGATCTTGGCAGGTGTTTACACTGCTGGCAGATGGCACTCGGGACCTGGCATCAGCTGTAACCTGCACTGCCAACCTGGATATGGAGACCAAGGCCTATGGGCTGCCCAGCGTGATTTGCAGCAATGTGCACGTCTGCAGCTCTTCAAGTTTTACATTGCCTTGAAAGAAAGGCGATAGGGACTGTTGGCACACGGAACCTTTCGTTGCAAATCAAGAATATAGTGTTGTGCAAAATGACAAGGGGTGTGACACTCTTCGAGGTGCATTATGGTACACCTCTGCATTGCACCCTGGCGCATACTGAAAAGGGGATCAGAAAAAAGATGCAGCTTCGCTCAAAATTGCGTGACTCCCGCTCGCTAGCGGAGCGGGGCGCAAGGTTCAAGCTGCATGGAACAGGTAGCAGCGACAGTGCACCAAGCTCACTCATAGTTCGTCAAAGTCCGGTGGGAGTTTCAGCGGGGCTGGCAAACATTGCTGCGCAACATTGGCAGGCTGGCTGGTGGCTATGTGGCGGCTGCCAATATCTTCGCGTCTTCCTCAGAGGCCTGGTCAAGAAACACAAGCTCACTGTTGGTGGAGAAACACACAAAGGGCATCACCTACGCAATCGTGCACCCTCCTTCCAGCGCATACGCCAGCTCTTCTGCAGCAATGTACCTCCTCAGCCAGGGGTGCTGCAGCAGGTCCTCAGTCGATGCTCGCAGCTCCTCATCGCGCACGAGGCAGCTCTGCATGAAGCTCAGGCCCTCAGCTGACATGTAGGTCCACGGCGCAAAGTCGTAAGGGATAGGCACGTTTGTGACCGCAAACTCAACGGCCTCCAGCTTTGCCTGCTTCACCACCTCCGCGTCATCAAAGAAGGGGAATTTCTTGCTGAACAGCCTGGACAGCGGTGCAGCAGGGACACAGAGAGTCAGGTGGATTAACAGCGAGGCAAGGGTAAAGCCATGCCATGCTGCACAATGTGATAGCTGCAAGTACGGCTGTGCAAGGGTATCCTGCACAGGGCCTGGCGGGCTCACCAGTAGAGCGTCACACCGATGGCCCATGTGTCAACGGGATCGGAGTAGCTGCGACGAAATATCTCTGGTGCCTGCACATCATGACAGACAGATAACAAACTTTGAATGGCTGCAAACAATTTTAGAGCCACCCAGAAGCGTAGCGTACCATGTTCAGGCTCATACAAGTGCATCGTCACCACTCAAAACACAAACAACTATTTCCATACTGCTCATGGGCAAATGCCTTGAACAGTGCATACGGAGTGCATGATTGGCCTACTCACCATGAAGATGGGTGTGCCTGTGCGCTTGGTCAGCCTGCGTGGGCCCAGGAATTGACTGCAGCCAAAGTCGATGGCGCGCAGGTTTGTGGGTACTGACTTTGCGTGTGACGCTGACTTGACATTGCACATGATGTTTGCTGGCTTGATGTCGCCTGCACACCAACCAGAAGGCAACAACAGCAGCAGCGTGTGAACCAGAGCCCACGCAGCAACAGCTTGCTTGCAAAGCGTGTTTCCATGTCGTGGCTCTGTTGTCTGCCCACATGCCACACTGGCCTGCAAGTGCCGCATACAACTGTCCTGCTGCCAGCACTCACCATGCAGTATTCCCAGTTCGTGGCAGGACTGGACGATCTTGATGATCTCGAATGCAACGGACGCCAGCGCAGGCTCATCCAAGGGTCCAAATGTCTGCGCATGGCAGGTGGCCGAACAAAACTGTTAAGCTCTCTGGGCAGCCGTTTCTAGTATAAGCAAACGGCCACTGCTTTGCCCGAGGCAAACACACTCAACAGCAAAGCAGTGGTTCTACAGGCGTGCGATGGTCTGTGGGGCAGGCAGCAGCACTCACGTCCACGTATTGCTGCAAGTCGCCGCCTGTGCACAGCTCCATCACGAGCATCACGTGGTTTGCGTCCTCAAAGCAGCCCAGCAACCGCACAGCGCCCTTGCAGCGCTGCAACCGTGTCAGCATGTCCACCTCACGCCAGATTTTCTCCAGCGTCTTCTCCCTCGTCAGCTTCCCTCGGACCTGACAGGCAGTAACATTTGAAGGCAGCCAGTTCAGCATGATGTGCTGTAGGGAGCGTAGCAGGCAGGTCGAAGGCTATTCATGCAGTGCACGCTGCCTGGGACAGGCTGCTGTGCACTCACCTTGGGAAGAGTCTTGATGGCAACTTCCAGGCCACTGCGTCAGCACAAAGGCAGCAGCGCGGCAGTACAGGTTTAGGACACCAGGATGCGGAGGTGCTGCATCCGGGCCAACGACACCTGTGCGACCCTTGGCACTAGCTGCACGGCAGTCGTCATACACACCTTTCTGTGTTTACGCCTTGGTGCACCTGCATGCAAGCAGCATGGCACGTGCCACGAACAGACATCAGCAATCCGTGCAGGGGTTAAGCCGTGTGCAATGCCTGGCTGCCCCGAGAAGGCGAATGGATAACTGCACAACTCACGGTGCCAAAACTGCCTTGGCCAAGCAGCTTGCCCTTGACGTATGTTTCGCTGAAATCGACTCGGTAGCCAAGCTCAGGCTGAGCTGGCGCAATGTGCTGCTCCTCCACCGTGCTGAGGACCAATGGCGGCCAAGCTGTGGGTGGTGCCGCGACCGACGCTAGTGGCTGCACGTGCGCTCGAGGCTGGCGAACGTGCCTAGGCCGCAGCACCGCTTGTGTTGCACTGCGCCCATAGCCTCGCCGCGAGTGGGTGCTGGGCGCAGCTGGTTGCTTGGGAACCGTGTTCATCCTGGTAGGTGCGCTTCTTGGGATTGGCGGTCGCGCCCAGTAGAGAGGACTGTGGGATAGGCTGTGCTTGTCCTGTATGCAAGGGGCTCTCCAAAAGCTCAATAGCCAAGTCAGCAGTAGACCCCCGAGGACGTGGAACAAGGTGTGGGACATGCGCTGACGCAGCGTGTTCCAAGCAGACACCCCTTCGAAGTAGCTAAAGCTGTGCAGGAACGCTACTCGCAGCGTCATCACACCAGATTGGAGAGGCAAGCTGTAGGCTGCGACGGCGAGCACAACGGTGCCGGCGCGCCAAGACATAACAGCTGCACAGCAGTCGAACAGTGCGCCCTTGCAACTGCCGGGCATCCGACATCCCTTGGCGTCCATTAGTAGCGGGGAAGCTGTGGGGCGAACTTGCAGGACTAGCTTCAAGCTTGCACTGTGTAGCACCTGTGGCATGTGCAGGCATTCGCTTCACTCAGCCAGCTATTGTCGTCCTTTCAAAGGGTCTTGCTGGTGCAGGCATTCAGGGCTCAACATGTCAACCCCAAATCACCATGCCCTCGAGGCTGTCTGGTTGGCACCAACAAGCGCTGCGCCGGTGCAGCGTTGCGCAAGCAATTCAGTGACACAACCTGGTTTGTACCTTGTTGCCATAATGGCGGCTGTGGTGAAGGTAAGCACTTCCGTCTTTCCTTCAGCAATTTTCTGTCCAGCAGGCAGCAAATGCGCTGCGAGGTACAAGGCAAGAAAGGTGCACCTGTCAAACGTGCAAGCTGTGGCTTCAAGTACAGATAAAGGAAGGCATAGCATTACCATTTCAGGCTAGAGACGACTTCAAAGCATGACGGTCGAGTTGGATTTGCGAGAGAGGAGCAGGCCCCAGTGCAGCCGTCTGCTGATGTCTGCGACCAGCCATGGACAGAGACTTGCTGCCATCCACAAGGCAGGTTTCTTGCACGGCGGCGTGCAGCGCGGCAACCACACCTTCCAACGTGGCACCAGCAAGGTGCGACTAAGATTGCTCGCAAGCCGCAGCAGCCATGGCTATCAAGAGGCAAGGCACCTGCTTGACCTGGCTTGCAGGTTCTCCAGTGGCCACTGCATGGCGTTGCTGCTGTGTGATTCTGATTCTGCAGGCAGTCTCCCTGGGCCAGCACATGCACGGAGGAGCTGCAGGGCATGCTGACACGATGACAGGAACACCCGTCCGGATGCAAGCATGTGCTGACTCACCGCCTGAGCAGCATGCACGAGCATGGCACTTGCAGTTCCAGATCAGTGTATGGGATAGTTTCCCGGGGCATAGCAGGCCTTGGCTGACACATCATCAACAACACCCTTTGTCTGGTTTCGAATGTTCAACATCTACATGTTGATGTTTGTCTCCCTCAACCTGCACCAATGTTATCTGGGCGGACGACAGTGAGCTCTGGCCACGGAATTCCGAATTTTGATGAAACGAAAAGTGTGGCTGAGAAATGCATTCTTCTGCACGTCGTGAGCTGGCACGGCAGCCCCTGGTGAATTGAACGCTTGCATGCGCTCCCTAGTCAGCGCCCACGCCTTGGCGGGCAGCAGCTGCGGAGTCAGGGGCGTTGCAGCGCTGCCTGTGCGCCTGGGAGCCAGGCGGCGGTGCCCTGCTCCACCCTGTCGCGTCACAAACACCAGCGATGAAATCTACAAGCAGCTGAAGCTGAAGCAGCTCGGGGATGAGGACGAGTGGGTGCAGGTGAACGACATGCAGGTCCTGTACCCTGAGCTGGGCAGCTTGGAGGGACGTGTCACAGCGCAGTTCCTGGATGAGATGCTGGGCGGCAAAGGGCCTGACCTAGAGGAGACGGCGTACTGGTTCCACACGCCTGAAGGTCAGGGTCCTGGCAGGGCAGGGTGTTGTTGCATGGCAGTTTGCACACCTGACGTGGGATGGCTGGCAGAATGTGGGAACAGACTCAGTTATGGCCTGTAGATGGTGGCCATGCAGTGGCTTTAGGGTCAGCTTGCCTCAAAATACAGGTTGGTCAACCACCTATGCTTGCAACACAATGTTTGAAGCACTATCTACTCAACACTATGCCAGGTGGCAGGTACTGCACGCTGTGCTCATAAGTTGCACGCCTTGCATGCGCAGAGGGCTGGAAGCAGGAGACTTCCAAGTACCAACAGGCGCCCGAGCTCCCGGTCACATTCGCTGACCCCGGTCATGAGGAGTGGGAGGCGGAGGGTCGCACCCCTCTGAGCCAATTAGAGGAGGGGCAGGTGATCACAGGCGAGATCACGGACATTTGGCTCTACCATGGCTGCCAGATTGACTTCGGTTTCGAGTATGACGGGTGAGGAGGGTGGCGGTAAAGGGTGGGTGTTGCTGACATTGCTATGTGGTGACGGCGCAGGCTGAACAGTACGTCAAGATGCCACGCACCTTGCGCCACATGATGAATCATACAGCACTGTTGCTTTCGTTGTTGCGACATGTTGCTCGTCCTCTCCCTGTGCGCCTCGCACACAGGTTGATACCCATGTATGAGGACGACTGGATGGAGCCGGGCGTGCGGGAGACGCTAATGCCCGGCGACCAGGTGGTGGCCAAGGTGTACAAGATCCGCACGCCAGGCCTGTACCGCTGGCCCATCCAGCTAGAGATGCTGGAGCCTGCTCACATAGCGGAGAACCTCATGCGACCAGAGCTGTACCAGGCGCCCATCAATCACGACTGGGCGCTGGAGAATGAGATGGACATGGAGGACATTGTGGAGGCAACGGGGCGCGACTACAAGCCAACCAACTACCTCATCCCCCAGGACGATGCGGAGCGGGCCAGGGACGTGCAGCAGGTGGGTGGCGCGGCGTGCGAGGGGCATGGTGATGCAGGGGAGGCATGGTTATGCAGGGGATGCGCGGCAAGGGTCCGCGACAGCAATGTGCTGGAGCAGCTGTATCAGTGTCAGAGGTGGCAGCAACAATTGGGGAGCGGCAGCATGAGTGTCAGTCAGGGTTTGGGGAGCCCATCTTCCGTGTTGAGTTGCCAGGTTGCTGAAGAAGTGTTCATACTTAAGCCAGAAGCAGTTGGCTGAGCAACTAACACGGAAATGCGGGGAGGAAGGAATGCTGCATTCAGAGTTTCCACGAACTCATCCGTGTCGCCCTTGCCTTGTACAACGCAGGCATACGGGTTTGATGTCGAGAACGAGAACCCGGAGGATGCGCCAAACAAGATGGAGGAGCGCATTGCTTTCAAGTATGCACAGGAGATCAGCCAAATAGCAGCTGAGCTGCACAACACGGAATCCTGAGCTGCTGAAACTGACTGACCACATGACTCCATTGTTTTACCCCTTTCTCTGTCATGACTTGTCAACTTTTCTGATTAGATCATGCCAACGCAAGCAGAAACTTCAACGCACAATTGCCGCGGCTGATCAGGAAGGCTGGTGCAAGCATGGGCTGACAGACTCCCACACCTGATGTTGCTGGGTGACCTGGCGGGTTGTTTTGTTATCTGCACTGTCCGTTGCAAGCTCTGCGATGAACAGCGTGAAGCCTTGCTCCTTGAGGCGCATTTGCTTAAGCAGGGCAACCGGCGCCTCATGTCGCCCTGACCCTCGAACAGCGCTGGCGCACGCCAGCCCACAAAACGGGTGGCCGGATCTGAAGCACAGCTTGAAGCAAGCGCGGGGCAACTTACAGCAAGGGCTCAGTCCAGGTAGGTACCTCATGCACACTGCAGCTGGCTGCCTCCTTTGACGTGGTCTGGAAGCACGTTCGCATCAACGGCCTTCCATAGCCACAGGCGCATTGCCAAAGGACCAGCATACGCATGCATACCACGTGCAGGGGCAGGGCTGGCGTCACCTGAGGAGCAGGCCGAGGCCGCCTATGCTGACCTGTTGCTCACGTCCATGGGAGACAGCGAACTGAGCAGCGAGGAGATGCAGGAGCTGCAGAAGGGTGGGGAGATGCCAAAGGAAAAACGCACAGGCGGTATTTTGGACTTGGTACAAGGTGAGCAACTTGCTCAAAGAGTTTCCTTAATGGCTGTTCGTATGGGGACTCTTCTTGTGCTGCAACCTCATCGTCTGGGTCAACAGCAGCTGCAGTCTGGACTGTCAGATCTGACACTGCCTGACTTGCCCTGCTGGTTGTGCGGCTGCAGCGCTGGCGGGAGGAGCGCACATAGTCAGACAGCCAGACGGACGCGTTTGATTACTGACTGGAACGTGGCCCAGTGGTGTCCGAAGACTGTGCAGCTCTGTGTGAAAGGGCTGCATAGGTTGCTGGGAGCAGATGCAAGCAGCTGGGGGTGCGTTCAGGTCCCTTTCGTGAAATCCCATTGAGCGCTATGAGGTTATAGTTGAATTGATACGCACATCAAATGCATTGAGGCCCATTTGAACAACATAGGGCATGTTGAGTGCCATCGTGCTCCTGTGTCACTTAGACCATGAGGTCACGCTCACGCCGCACATTGCAGGTCAGTCACAGGTTTCATGTGTGCGATGTTTCCTTCTTGTAAAACGTTGCACTGGCAGCCTCTCATCAGTGAGGGCGTCTGCCTGGCGCCGCTGAATGGGTGCAGTGCAATACCTCATGCGGGTGATCGACGATTTGGTACAAGGTACAGCTGTTCAACGGCTCAGTGGGCAGTGAGGCTGAACACAGCGCGCAGGCTGTCAGGGGACTGCTCACAACAGAGCTTCAAGTGCTCCAATCGAAGAAAATTATTTACACTGCCAGACCGCACATGGGCCAGGGAAGGCTGGAAGCTGCCTTTTCAACGCCCTGCAAATGGGTATGCACTGGGCACCTACTTCCAGGCACAGCTTTGCCTGCAAATGATGGCGCTGGATAGAAATCATGAAACTGCATTCCAAAAACCCGGAGGCTCTGATGCGCCCTGTTGGGTGCCTACTGCAAATCAAAGACAGCACATTCTTCCTCGTTCTTGGCTCTGACAACATCAAGGTCAACAATGCGACAATCTCAACATGGCTGTATGACACCCCAATGTGTGACGTCTCTGGCCTGCCATCTGTGCGCTGCCAGCAAACCATGGGCCATGTGCAGGTGCAAGAGTCCTCCGCCAAGGTTGATCGAAACCCATCATCCTCACTATGCATAATCCATCAAAACCCACCATCAGAGCAGCGGTGCTGTTGCACTCATCGCGTTCCAGCTGCAACAGTCCTTCAGGTCGAAACCCAGCCCCAACGAAGGGTGCATCCCTGTTGCTTTTTTCCTGCCCTCCCCTAACCTATCAGTGCCGCAGACCAGGCAGCTGCAATGCAGGCTGAGCCTTTCTCACTCACAGCAATTGCCTGGCAAGTTGCTGCAGCCAGCAGTCAGGCTTGCCACCACGGCAGCAGTGCAGGTACGGCTCCTGCCCAGGGGCATACGGGCGTACGGCATACAACCTGTCCCGCGTAGCGCAACACTTGTACCCAGAACCACCCAGTACACAGGTGAACTTTGCACCTCCCCAGCACTTAAGTGCACCCTGTGGTCCCGGGTCAAATGGGATGCCGCCGCGGCATTACGCCGCCACCAGCAGCGCGTCCGGCTCCAGCTCCAGCTGCGAGGCGCTGCTGGCGCCCTTGAGCTCGTCGACCTTGACCAGCGACACGACGCCCATCTCCTCCATGGTGGCCAGGTGCGCGCCGTCCTTGCGCGGGCACGACGATACCACAACCTTGTCGCCCGACCCGATGAGGCCCAGCGACTTGCCGACGCCGACCGCGTACTCCAGCAGCTCCGCGCTGTCCACCAGCTCCGGAGTGGCCATGATGGGGACGACGCCGCGCATGGCCAGGCACTGGCGCATGACGGCATTACCGTGCCTGCGGGCGCAGCGGGCGAGGGTGGGCGAGAGTGCACGGCGTGAGCAAGAGCGACAGTGGCGGTAAGCTGGCAGAGTGATGATGAAACCCTACCCAGATTGTGACAGTATTTACATAGGCCCTGCCTCTTCTGTTGCGTCACATGGTCAGCGCTCCCCCCCCCTCCCCGCCCAGTAGGCCTACCTGTGGTTGTTCCTGAAGGAGGCCATGCTGCTGGAGTGCACTAGGCGGGCCTGCAGCAGGCATCGACATCAGCACAACGCCAGTCAAGCATCAACTGATCACTGCGCTGAATGCACGGGACTTGCTGCTGGCTCCGCTTAGCGTATCTGCAGCTTGTGCTGCTGCTGCTGCTGCTGCTGCTGCTGTGCGTCTGTCTGCGCACCTGTGTCTCTGACAGCCTGGCGTCCGAGTACTGTGCAGAGATCGGGGTGTGGCACACCACCTGCGCGCAGCAGGGAGCAGCGCACCCGGAGTCGCAGCCCACCAAGGCAAACATGGCAGTTCTCAGGCTGTGAAAGTCATCAACACGTGCACATCAGGAGGCCATGCTGCCCTTCCCCATCAGCCTACCGTCAGGATGGGCTGCTTGGGCTTGTACTTAGCGATCATGCGGGCGGTGTTGCCCGTGACGGTGAACACGATCAGAATCTTGGCTTGCGACTTCTCGGCGGCGCGCACCGCTGAGGACGCCAGCGCCTCGGCCTGCACCACGCGGGTTGACGAGGGTGTGGGTACAGTGGTACCCCCTATTTGCCTTGCCCCGTCCGCTGCCATCAGCCGTCATTCACAATGCTCGTATTGATAAGAAGCTTGCCCTTTGGCGCAATCACTCACACATGCCTCACCTTGCTCATGTTGAGGAACAGGTCGCGGCCGTACATGTCCATGGTGGCACGGTAGAAGGAGTGGGAGTCGAAGCAGCCCTCGGCCTGGCGGCAAATGGCAGACACGGTCTGCACTGCCAGCTCAGGGTACCTGGGCAGGGGGAGAAGGCGAGGCAGGTTGGGTCACGGCAGGAGCGACAGAAGAACATCTGAAACCATATCCTCACAGACAGCTCAAGGGCACGAGGCGGGGTGGGTAGCGTCAGGAGCGTTGTGGAGATGGGAGGACGGCCAATATCATCTGCAAAGCCAGCTTGGGGTGCCAAGGGAGAAAAGAAACAAGACAGCAACTTTGTGCTTGCCGGTGTCCCCCTGAGAAGGCACTCACTTGCCCCTGAAAGTCTCAGAGCCCAGCAGAATGCCATCGGCTCCATCCAGCACCAGGTTGGCGACGTCGGTCGCCTCAGCACGGGTGGGGCGGGGTGCGTCTGCGAAGGGAGACGGCAGGGTGGTGTTTTGGGCTAATCATTGATTAGGGTTGGGTGAAGAGTTGGAAAGGGGGGGGGAAGTGTGGCACAGGGTGGGGAACGCATGTAAGCAACAAAAGTGCACCCCAGTGACCTGCACCACTCACCGATCATGGTGTCGACAACCCTGGTCACAATCACAGGCTTGCCAGCCATGTTGCATGTCCTCAGCAGCAGCTTCTGGGCAAGGAACACCTGCGGTTGTGAGAAGGACCGGGTAGGCCAGAGAGGTTGGAATGCGCACAAGCCCCAGTACTTCAACGTGCTCCAGGTGGGTGCAAAGCTTCTGCAACGCCATCTCCCTGTCCTCCCTCCTCTTTGACAGAGTCCAGGCTTGGCCCATCGCTCCCCTCCCTTTCTCATCCACACACAAGCAAGCCCCCACCCGCCCCCGTCTGCCCACCCCTCACCTTGGCTGGGTCCAGGCGCGTGCCCAGCTTGCCGCGTGCAAAGATGATCACATCCGCCGCCGCGATGATCTCCTGATGTGCCCTGAGGCCGTCGACATCCTCGATCTTGGCGATGACCTTGGTGCTGCTCAGGTTGCAGCGGGCCAGCAGGGCGCGGCAGTCCTCCACATCCTTCGCTGAGGTGGTGAAGGGCACGCCAACAAAGTCCACCTATGGGGCGTGGTTGGCAAGGGTAAGGGGAGAAGGGAGGCAGGAGTTAGTGAAGCAAGAATTCCTGCAGTTGCCGGGTGGCGTGCTGTGCGCTCAGTTCTAAAGATGCTTGGCTGAGGTGAGGAAAATCGTGTCAATGAAAAGATGGAGGCTTGCAGCGGCCCAACAGGGTGCAGCACTTGCCTGACGTCTTGGAGTGAAGTATCAAGTCACTGCGCTGCCTGCAACCACCCTTCCCCTTCCCCACCCATCATCCAACCCCACACTTCCCGCGTCCCCACACCCGTCCACACCTCGTTGCGCTTGCCCCAGGTGGCGATGATGCGCTCATCCTCCGCAGAGAAGGCAGGCACGGGGATGTGCGCACCCGCGATGTGCACTGTCAGCTGCAGACCGTCGAGGTTGCAGGTGTTGTTGCACACGCAGGTGCACGTCTGGCCGCTGATCTGAAAGGGTTTACCAGAAAAGGATCAAGGCGCAGGAGCATGAGGGTTGTCAGGGAGTGGCGAGAGCTGTTGTGGGGCGACATGTGTGCTGCACGACATGCAGCCACATTTGATGCATAACCTACCTATCTCGCACAACTATAGGGATGATGCATAACCCCGTAAACCATGTTTGGTGCGCCTCACCTGCTGCACGGTCAGATACGCCGAGGTGGTCTCACTGCCAGTGAAGAGGTACTGCGCTCAAGGCAGCGGCAGGGCAGGGGCAGCGTGTGTGGTTGGCCAGCCAATGCCTTCAACAGTCAGACGACACCTCTTCCCAGTAACTTTGGGTGTTGCACGCAAAGCTGGCCAATCCTAGCGCAATGCTCTGGCCTTGAAAGCTGCCCAGGTAAGTTCCCTGAGCTGAGTTCCCTGTTCACCCAAATGCCCGTTGACCACCAAAATTCACGCTAGTTGTTACCTGGCCGACAAAGATGGCCGATCCTGGCTCAATGCCCTGGCCCTCGAAGCTGTTGATGGTTGAGACAGGGATGAGGGAGGGGCCGCAGGCGGCTGAGCGGTCACATGTCAGCGTGACGGTGGCGCCCTGCTGCAGGCAGATGGGGCCCTGGGCCCTGAGGGGGGTTGAGGAGGGGGCGTGGGGAAGGGCAGGGTTGGTGGCTGGTGCGGGTGCAATTGGGTGCAGGAGGCTGTGCAAGCGTGCGTCTGGGTCATGCGTGGCATCCTTAGGCAGATGGGACCTCAGTGCTGGGCAGGGCTGAAGACGTGGGTAAGCGTCATGGCACTGCAGGTGCGAGCGCAGGGCCTTATGCTGCGACCGCCTCTTCATTCCTTGGCGCCTGACCACCACTGCAGTACTCGCACAGGTGGACTGTCAGCTCCTGCTGCTGCTGCTACCCTGCTGGCCCTGCCCACTCGCCCCAGCTAGCTCTGGCTTCGACACCACCGGCACCCAGCTGCTCCTCACTTGTTCACGACCATGACCTCCCTGCCAGCTGTCTCCATTGCAACAGCGCAAGTCCTGTGCATCAACAGCGTCAGCAACGGCAGCAGCTTTCATTAACACACACATTGCCATGATCCCTCAGTGCTTTTAGGTGAAACACTGGCAAGGCTAGCTGCTGCGCTTGAGGCCGAGACTATAGCTGTGCCCTGTGCCTAGCGCACACCCTCGCGTTCGCCCGCACACCATCATCCACTTCAGCTGTATATTCCCAAGGCACAGTACCGTCTTGACATTTTTTGAATACAAGCTTCAGTGCTCTGCCTTGTGCAGCACGAGTGGGTTGCTGATACCGGCTCGGCGCTGCTACCCTGCACAAGCTTGCGCACCTCTCCGTCTTGGCCATCGCAATGCGCAGGTTGTCCAGCGTCTCCTAAGCAGCAGCATTGCGAGTGACGGCAGCGGCCAGGTCGGGGCAGAGTTCCTGGAAAGATGCAAGTGGGTCATGCACCTGGCTGGCCTTTGGTTGCTGACTAGTGTGCAATTGCAGCACAAAGCCAACATTGCTTGCTGCCTGTTGCACACCTGGTGATACTCGGGAGTCCCCCAGGTGAAGTCAAAGCGCGCAACCTGGGAGCGCAGGCACAAGTAGCAGACAGCGGGTGTTGGGTGCTGCTGAAAGAAAGACACAGCTGGTGCGCAGTGCATCCAGCGTATATGAAAAGTGTTCAAGGGAGCATATGCAGCAGCGCACAACCCTATCTACCTGCATGCCTGCCACCAGCAGCTTGCTGATGGTCTCCACATCCCTGGTGGACGGGCCCAGCGTGCAGCACAGCTTGGTGGCGCTGGTGACGATGCCGCAGTCGGGCGCCTGCACGCGCACGAAGCAGGATGGGTGGCGCTGGGGCAAATGCCATCGATGGTGGCACTTGGCGCGACCAAGTGCCACTCTTTGGACGCTTTGAGACTGATGGGCTCGCGCGCCTTAGCCGCGCTGTGCAGAGCACTCTGCAGGGATGGCTGATGCGCAATCGCAACTTCCAGGGGCCCAATTGCGCCAGCGGCAAGGCCCTGGCTGCGCTGCGCACCTCGGTTAGGATGCAGGAAAGGCCCTCCTCGGGCAGCACGGAGAAGGCCCCATGCAGCACCGCGCTCACGCTAGTGGGTGCGAGAGGTGCCATGGTGTTTGACGCTTGATGGGTGCCGCCTTGGACACAATTCGTGCGCGTGTTGGAATCCAGTGTGGAACACGAAATGCGTTTGACAGCGGCCGCCATATGCACATCTCATGGTTGGGGAAGTGCCAGCCCAAGGTGCAGGTCTGGATATGGTGCGGCTCACAATGCTCAAAATGATCTTAGTCGTAAGTGGACTGATTATTGCGACAGTTCAAGGCATTGTGCAGGTGCGAGTGTCAGTAAAGGCTAAGCTAAGCTAAGCTGACATCCGAGGCCTGCTGCAACTTAGAGGCAACAGCTGCAACCAAGGTTCTGCACTCTCGGCAAACGAGCAACAGCCCCCTCGGTACTGGAGCAATGACAAGCTTGCCACTGGGTGCTACACACGCGTTGCCCGGCATCTCTCCTGTCCCCAGGGCTGCATGCAGGGCTGGCTGGTAGCAAGGCTACCCAGGTAAAGCGCTGTGCCTTTAGCAGCTGCCCAATACTGCTCAGCAGTTTCATGATGACTTTCATCTCATCCTCCTCCTCAGCAGCAGCAGCAGGACAGCTGCCGGCACCCATGCAAGCCAGCCGTCACTCTAGCGCCTTGACGTCAACCTCGGCATACTGCAGGCGGGGCAGATCACGCGTGAAGCCGGCCAGCGGCGGCCGCGACGCCGTGGGACTGCCCGCGCCGCTTGCAGCTGAGCGTATCGCCGACAGCGTCGACTGCATGCCGTTCAGCTTGGCCGCCACGCGAGCTGGCAGGTGCTGCTGCTGCCTGCTGGCGCTAGGGGGCCGGGCCGAGGCCGAGGCCGGACGCTGCGCCACTGCCGACATCGGCCGCTGCACGTGGCCATGCGT